>CACKRE030002253.1:82955-95802 GCA_902602495.3 Ectocarpus sp. CCAP 1310/34 | reverse complement strand
CAAGCCAGTTCACTTCGTGAACTCGGCAACCAGGTTACCGTTTTTGTTTTTTTTGCCTCCGTTTTTTTTGGCGGTAACCATAATGGTGGTCGAGTAGATCATGTTGTGCGGGGTGGAGAACCCTCGCTCCGCGCAAGGGGGATGATCGCACCACGTTGTGTTAAAATGGTCAAGCACCCTCGAGGCAGTTACACAGTGCTTACAACTGTCTCTGGAAGTGAAAGCACCAGAAAATAAATTAATTCATACGCAGCTGTCATCCGTACGCAAGGAAGTAAGCACAAGATGCCGAACACCCTTAGCAGGATGCAGCGCACCCTTCATGCGACTCGCCGAATATCTCACGGCGCTTCGCGCTTGGTGATGTGAGAGCCTGGTCCGGTGAGAACCCGGCGTGCTCCGTCCCGGCTTTGTAGGGATGCGAGGTCAATGGTCTAACGACTACGGCATGCACGACTATGAGTACCCCCCCCCCCCCCCCCCCCCTCCCCTCGCCCGAATATTATACGCGGGCATGTATTGCATGAAGATTTTTGCCCTCTGCCCATTGCGGCCGGGTCCCGCCCTATCTTGGTCTGCTGGTTTTGTTGCGGACGCTGGTGCTCTTGTCGCATTTGTAGGGTGATGGGTGGGTGTTGGGGGCTTGTTTCTGAAAGCCAGCGGCAAGGCCGGCCGATGTAACAGCAACCAATCACGTTCGTGACAGTGGTGCTCGAGGTCGATGCAAAGACACTCATCGTCCGCACAACGCGTGTTGCAGTTTGCCTGTTTTGCGCGCTCATCATGCGCAAAGGCAGAGCACACGCAGCGAACCGCTTCACGGTTGTGCTTTACGTGATGCCCATTCCGACGTTGACGGCATTATTGAGTGGTCGCCCGCCTGTGTTTCATGCCCTCATTTCTTCCACAAAACCGTTGTATGCATAGACTCTATATGGCCGCCACAAACCACCCAACAGCAGTGAGTGGTGGTTCGAACGCTGACGCCGAAAGCACCCTTCCCCCCTACCATCAACCCATTCTGCGCGGCAACCTAGTATTGTTGAGACATATAGAGACCATCACATAGCTCTCCCCTTCGCGTACTGTATCAAATAGACTATTTACGCGCGTTGCTGAACGGATGATCAAACCATCCTCTACCCCCCATATCGCTTTCTCTCAACGAAGCGTGTCGCACCTGGTATCCTCCACCGTGCTGGTGCGGCGGCGGCATGCCTTCATCGTGCAACATGCTCGTTTAGGTGGCCCCAGCACAACATGCGCTCGCATGCATGGTGTGTTTTTCGTAGCGCGAGAGAAGGGGTGCAAGCAATTGCCACGAGCATGCACGCTCTGTTGTCTGCGGTCTAGACCAACATACTTTCTATCGATGTCAGGCTCGGACGCCACGAGTGATGTAGTCTTCATGTCGGGGATTGAGGTGTAACCGGGGATTGGGATCGTATCCTCAATTGAAAAATTTGTGTATGGCGAGTGCGACGGGAGGGCGTGTGATTGCGGAAGCGGAAGGAACGGCTGTGGGGGAAGAAGTGTGATGATCGAGTGCCGTACATTGCTTTCTCCCGTAAGGGTCCATCCCCAGCTGCACTCTATTTCGCACGTAGCAGTATGAACGTATGACGCACTCTATTTCGCACAAGCAATAAATACTGCTGTACCTACATACCTGCTGTCCCAGGAGGAACATTTTGACCGAGAGCACGTCTCTCACGTAGGCCATTCTTACGACCTCCAGGCAAGATGTTCGCTGCTGGACCAGCCTGAATTTAAGCACGCACACCAGACCGCCGGACAGCAGTCGCACAATGCTGTCGAAAAGTATTGTACCATGTGGCAATAACTTGAGCTGTTGCAACAAAGGCTAACAACATCGAAGTGTATTAACTGTACACAGGTATCGACTATACTGCATAGACTATCATCCGCTGCTGCTGCTGCTGTACGGGTTTTCCTGCCTTGTCGGCACGTAAGTAGACTAATCGTACCGAACCTCACCTCGCCACGTAGTGCATAAAATAGACATGCACTCGGGCCTAGACTATATCTACCATGAGTCTTACCGGTACAGTCTAAATTAACATACCAGTGCACGACGAAGAGATGGCTTGGGTGTTGCCCGCCGCGCAACAAAGTACGTACCTCTTGAGTCGGTCCAGGGCCGCCTGAAAAAACGTCCGCACCTGCCACCGTCGGAAGCAATGCGCTTTCCGTAGCAGCCGGTACTCTTGAGTTCTCAACTGTTGACCAAGCATACACAGACAGGTGTCGCAGCAACACTGACTGGCGTGTAGATCATGAGGAGCCATGCACTCCCTCTCTCTCGCTATTAATGATCGAGAGACGAGAGAGACCACCGACACCTCCGAGATACAACGACGACCGAAGTTGAAATGAGACAAAACATTGTGCTTGTCCTGCCGAGAAGTGCACAGAAGCCGGGCGAGAGAGGGCGATGCCCTCTACAGAAACCTCCGCTGTCGCGAACGTGCAGCATTATGTACGTGTAGACTATTCTACAGCAGCATCCCATCATTGCGCTGCGCATGTATACGGATGTGACGTAAGATTACATCTCCTGCGACGATTTTCAAAGTCCGATTACCCTGCACAGCAGAAAGAGGGGCGACGCCGAAAAATGGCGGTGTTGGAACCGTCTCGTCGAGATCTTTCCTATGACGCATCGTTTCGATCATGTCCCCTCTTGGCCGTGGAGTATTCGAGCGTCGACAGATGGGAGGTGGTATCCTACGTATCTGTATGTAACTATTTACTGGCACACACATTCACACATACTGATTGCTGTGTGATAGACTAGATCTAAATCAAGATTAGCCGATCCAAGATCTTGTTGTGTGTAGTCTATACCGCAACACTTCGTTTCGCATTTCTCAATAAGCACTGTCGACCGGCTTGAGTTGCGCATTGAAGCGTCTGCTTCTCTGACCTTGAGCGCTATCCGCAAGGCAGACCTCTCAACCCTGCAACGCCTCCCACTCTCGTCAAGCCCATCGGCCGCCGCCGCAGCACCACCAGCAGTACACGGTGAATTGGCGAGCATGATGATACGTCTCCTCGTCGCCGGAGACCGCTTGCCGTGCGTAAGAAGTACGGCCGTGCAGAACACTGCTAGTGGTCTACGTCCGTGCAGCAGCAGTGTAGCCACTTACGACAGCGTTGTCGGTTGTGCATACATAGCAGCCAACGTTTCCTCTCTCTTGTTCGCCATCGCGGGGCACACCCCCAACCGAAACAAATACTCGCTGGCGGCGTGAACACGAACGAGCAGGTACCCCGAAAAAGTGTACCTTTTCCGTTGAGATCCTTGCCTTGATAGGGGTACACCGACACACAGAATATCCTCACGGCTGTCGAAAACGTGCAAAGTGACGCCTGCCCGCGTCATGTGGTTGTTGACAGATCAAATAGATGCGAGGTGACAGCGTGGTGTTTATGATGTCCCCACGCTACGCGCCGGCAGCGCACCATCAAATTCTCGGCAAAAACGCATGCGAAAAAAGATCATGCGCTCAAACAAGCAAGTAGTTATCGCAAGTTATGGCATGCCCCTCTGGTTCCTGGTGGTTTGACGGTCCGCGCATCTGTCTCTCTGTGGCTTTTGCCTTTCGGTACGCTACGCACCACTGCCTACAGTCGAGTGGCGCGTGGTCGCGAAGAAACAAGCGGAATGTTTTCACGGAAAGTTTTCATTGGCTCGCGGCGCAAGTGTTCACCGGACAAAGAAGTGCCTCCACCACCATGCTGCTTGTTTGCTCTGCACCCGATCGCTGTGCCGTCTCTTTGTCGGCATTATTGATCGGCAGGGATGACTGTGGCTGCGCGAGGTGGATTTATTGTTGTTGTACATGTACCGGTCCGCTCGACCCTCAACCAGTGCCCTCAACCTCGAGCAAGCTGCGGTCAGACAGAGTTGGAGAGAGGCAAACGGTTGGATGCATGTGTATGTGATGTGCGTTCATGGGGTACATGTAAGCACACCGTTGAGTATGACAACTCCGTGGACCTCTCTTCCTCTCCGCACGCATCAGCAGTCAAGGCTGGTATGTAAGATGCTGCTGCACGTGTTCCACGGCAGCCAGAACGAGTGTCGGCAGTTGTCTTTTTGAGAGAGATGTTTTCGACCGCTCTCACATCTGGGCACGCTCGCGCCAGAAACAAATCATTCCTCTTTTTCTTCGCACAGAAGGCCTGCACTCTGCAATCCCTGCGCTGGTGTGCTCGTTCGTGGCGGGTGGGCGGTGAAGGTACAGCGAGTGAGTGTGATGGACCGATCCTGCGGGAGGGCATATAGATAACATCTTTGGCTCTCGGTTGGTATGAACCCGGCGGTCCTCGACGTTCATCATGTGGACGCATCGTCATCGGACATTTTTTTTTTCTGGCGTGCGTCATTTTTTTTTGGGGGGGACACGGGGGCACATCCTCATCTGCTGCCACATTCGTTGCAGATGTCTCTCTTTGCCCTGAACAATATTGCCATTCAAGAGCACCGACGCCCCCATCTCGACCGGCCACGGCACACGTGAGTTCGGCCACCAGCAGGGTTGGGCAGCCGTTGCCAACGGTGGGCGGAATGCACAGCAGCAGCTGCGCATGGCGGCAAAATTCATCCAGCGTAATCGGAGTTCCCAACACACGAACATATCTAGCTAGCGTTGTGGGGAAGTTTCCCCGTCAACACTGACGAAAGTCGCGAAAAGCAGGCATAGAGTATTTTTTCTGCAGACCAAAAACGAGAAAATATTGTTTTTTCATCGGTTGTTGGAACCGCATGAACAACGGTTCGCGCCTCAAATTCTCTGTCACCCTTCTACCCCTGTTCCTCTCTTCCTCCCCTGTCTCGCAGGAGCAACAGCAGCAGCGGCAAGAGAAGCGAAGCAGCGGCGGCGGCGCGTGCGCCTTAGATCATGTCGTCCCTGCCGTCGCTCTCCAGCGTCTTGCGGGGAATGAAGCTGCCCGGCGGCAGCCCTCCCCATAGCAAGGGGCGAGCTTCGGCACCGCCCGCAACAGCAGCAGCAGCAGCAGCAGCAGCAGCAGGACCTGCGCCAAAACTCACGGCGGCACCCACGGAGGAACGTCTCGGGAACCCGCAGCAGCAGCACCACCGGCAGCAGCAGCAACAGCAGCAGGATCCCCCGCGCGAGCTCATGCCGACGCCGGTGTCCACGTCGGCGCGCTCGGAAAGTTCGGGAGGGTGTAGGCGTCGCCGGGACGAAATCGAGATAATGCCCGAGTTGTATTCGCCGGGAGGAAGCAGCGTTTTTTCGGATGGCAGCTGCTCGACGGCGCCGTACGGGAGGGGTGGCTCCTCTTCCGGTTGGTGCGGGTCTTCTTGGGATGGGAGCGATCACGAGAGCGGGGGACAAGGGTCGACTGACTACGAGGCCGCCGCGCAGCAGCAACGCGAGCGCGGCGGCGGCGGGGTTGGCGGTGGCGGCATGGGGCATGTCCCGCTGTCATCCCTAGCAGCAGCACCAGCAGCACCAGCAGGAGGAGGCGGAGGAGGAGGAGGAGGAGGAGGCTACAGCTCAGCGTCGAGCGGCTGCACTAGCAAGCGGGCGAAGCTGACCTCGCGGTCCCTTTCCAGGCTAGGCGACGAGCCCGCGGTGAACCGCTCGGGGGTCGTGGGTAGCAGCAGCGGCTCCATTGACATCGGCCATGGCAGCACAAGCGACGGCCGCGCCCGTGCGCGCGACGGCTTCCTCAAGGGTCGGGGGATGAGCCTCGATGGCGGCGGCGGCGGAAGGCGCGGCCACTTCGAGCAATCCTCGTCCCACTCCACGGAGGAGTGGCGCGCCATGTCTAAGGCCGCGCGGGTGCTCGGGGTGGACTCACTGGAGGAGAGGGACGTGGAGGACCAGCGCCGCGCGTCCAGCGTGAAGGCGGCTCAGATCCTGGGCGTGGGGGTGGAGAACGTGGCCGAGCTGCAGCAGAACGCGAACGCGGCCCGAGATCGGCACTGGGCGCCACCCCGCAGCGGCGCTTCCAAGGCGGCGCGCATGTTGGGCGTCTCGGATGTGGACGACCTCGAGGATGGGGAGGGGCGACGGGGGCGGAAGGCGACCACGAACAAGGACAGGCGGCTGGCGCGCTCCCGGTCCGTGTCGTCGCGGGGGGCGAGAGGGAGCTCCGGCTCCAAGGCTACTCGCGGGCAGGGCACCATTTCCTCGCTCATCCGCGCCCTCGAGATCAACGGAGGCACGGCGACCGGCAGCACTAGCCAGACCGGGTCGAGCGACAATGGCAGCAGCAGCGTCGGTGACAACGCCAGCGAGGACCTGCACCAGATCAAGAAGGGGCTAGGCAAGCAGCAGGAGACTGGGAGCAACCGGAGCACGCGGGCGACCGAGTCGTGCAGCAGCGTGAGCGAGTGCGCCCACACGGATACGGACGGCGTGAGCAGCGTTGACGGCGGCAGCAGCGCTCGAGGGAGCTACGATTATTCTCCGGTCGAGGGGCCGCAGCAGCAGAAGCAGCAGCAGCAGCACACAAGGCGAGCTAGTGTTTCTCCCGTGAAATTAGAGTTATTGTGGTTTTGGGTGCCGGCAACTGCTCAAACCCTCAAGAGAAGCGTCACGAGCAGTGAGTGCGGCGCAGGGCTTTTTTTTTGCGGCTTTCCATGTCGATGGACTGCTGTACGTTTTCAATGCAAAACGCACATATTCAGCGAGTGATTCCTCTGCTCACAAGTAACTATCTTGGGGTAAAGACACACGTTTGAATTTTCTGCCGACTCTATGTACATTTTCTATATAAAACGTACACATTCAAGGAGTGACTCTTCTTCTCACAAGTAACTATCTTGGGGTAAATACACACATACGTTTGAATTTTCTGCCGACTCTTGTGTACATTTTCTATGCAAAACGTACACATTCAAGGAGTGAGTCTTCTTCTCACAAGTAACTATCTAGGGGTAAATACACACACACGTTTGAATTTTCTGCTGGTTGTCGTGGAACACACACAAATATAAATATTGTTCCATCTAGGTTTTCCTGACTGCTTGCTCTTCTTCCGAAGCGTCTACCGTTTGAGTACTTGACAGTAGTACCGCTGTAGATAGATAACGACCAGAAACCCCTGCACCTCAAGTATGTAGCGCATGTGCAGGTGTATGATGCCTTACTAAATAACTAAAAGGCCTGGAAGTCCGTCCTCTCATCATCTATCCTGCGGACATACATACGAACCTGCACCTCGGTGTACGCTACAATAGTAGACCATGCTTCTAAAATATCACAAAACAACTCGTTCCTTGCCTGCAGGCCGTCCTTCTCGCCTTGCGCCCTCTGCCACCAGATCTACCAAAAACTCTGCTTTAAATAGTACTTTTTCCAGCATGATGCCAACCTTGCTTACGCTTGTCCATGTGATGTCTCCCCGACCATTGCTGCCCACTAACCAGGCCGCAGGCAGAGCTCTCCGACGACAGCCAGCTAGCTGGCTTGCAGACGCCAGGAGCCTCGTGCTCGTCCGAGACGGGTCCGGGGGGACTCCGTGGCTTTAGCAGACACACCCGCGACGACGATATGGACATCGAGACCCCCCCGTCGCAGCCCCGCTCCGCGCCCGTGGCCTCCTTGCGGAAGGCGTCGGCGCCGCTGCTGGCCCCGTACACGCCGTCGCTGACCCCGGCTTCCTCGGCGGGGGCGGCGGTGACCGCGTCGCCGTCGCCGGACATGGGCCCGGGCCCGTCTCCGTCCGGGTCGCCTTCCATCCCGAAGCCCCAGCCCCAGCGGCAGCATCAGCACCAGCAGCACCAGCATGTTGCTCGGCACGCGTCGGACTTCGCCTTGAACGAGGGCTTCGAGTGGCGTTCCCCGGTCTCTGCAGTCGCCGAGGGAAAGAACGGGGCTAGTTCGATGTCCGCGGACAAGGGTGGTGGGCACGTGGCGCGCGTCAGTGAGATCCTCGACGAGCCTCCCTTGGTGGCCTCATCTGGGAACGGCGGCCAGGGCTGGGCCAGGGATTGGAGCGCGGCGGCCGACGGCACCGTGGCGATCACCGCGCAGCAGCATCAGCATCAGCATCAGCACCAGCACCAGCACCAGCACCAGCAACGCCGCTCCTCGTCGGCGCCAGTGGACCAACAGCGTACCTCTCGGACGGCGAGCGCGATGGGTCCGGTCGACTTCAGGCTACCGGACCCGGTTTCGTCTTGGGCAGAACAACGGGCCGCTGTCGGTGCTGTCAACACGGCCGCCGACTGCAAGGAGTCGAGGCCCGAGGTGTGGCCCGAGCACAAGCAGGTATCCCCCGTCGTCCCGCAGCTCGGAGGCGGGGGGCGAGAGCTCCCGCTGCCCTCGATGCGAGCAAGCGCTGCGGCGGCGGAGGAGAAGATGGGCGGCAGGTGGTCCGGTGGGCAGGGGTCGCAGCAGCGCGGCAGTCTTGCGGAGTACAAGTACGAGTCGCCGGACTTGGCCCAGCGCTCGACGGTCGGCGGCGGGGTGGAGGAGCAGCAGCATCAATACCGCCACCATCATCGGCATCAGCAGCACCAGCTCCAGCTCCAGCTCCACCAGCACCAGCACCAGCAACGCCACCACCAGCAACAGCACGCTCACCAGCAGCAGCACCAACAACAGCAGCAGCGGATACAGCAGCAACAGCATCAACAGCAGCAACAGCATCGGCTCCAGCCACAGCCTGTTGGGTTGGTTTCGTCGGGCTCCGCGGGAGTTTACCCGTACCCCCACCCCCAGTTCCACCACCATCAGTACCAGCACCACCATCAGCAATGGCAGCAGCAAAGACAGCAGCAAAGACAGCAGCAGCAGCAACGCTCGATGGCACCGTCGTCGTCTGCGGAAGGTTTCTCCACAAACGGCAGCAGCAGCAGCAGCCACCACCACCAGCAGCATCACCAAGCCTCCCCGCCGTCGCAAGTTACCCTGTCCTCCGACGACGACCTCGTCAGCGGAGGCTCCGGCGACGTCGCGAGTGGTTACGGATACCCCCTGACCACCGTCGGCGGCAGCGACAGCTCCGGCGAGAGCGACAGCGCGTACGACACGTTCGCGGACCAGATGGATGAAGGGGATGGGCCGGCAGCCTCCAGCGCCTACGAGGCGCTCGCCGCCATGATCCCCGTCGTCAACCCCATGGGCATCCCGCGGCACCAGCAGGCGGCGGGAGGACCGGCGGCGACGGCCGCCGCCGAGGGGCAGCAGCACGTGAAGCTGGAGGTAATTCAGGGCCGTGGTTGTGCGGCGGCCACGGCATCCGCGAACGCCTCTCGCTCGAAGGTGCCAAAGCCCAAGCATCGCCCGCGGGGCGGCGGCGGCGGAGGCGGAGGCTGCGGCGTGGAGGTACCGACGAAGGGGGATGTTTGGGGCGAGAACGTGTCCAGGCTCGGCGGTGGCGATGACAGGAGTAGCAACGTGAAGGGCCACGGGCGGAAGGCCGGCGTGGTGGGTGGCTGCGGACGCGGCTCGAAGGTGCCCCAGGGTAGCGGCGGTGGCGTCGACGACGTGGGGAGATCAACGTCTGCGTCCGGTGGTGGCGGGGGAGGTATCTCGACCCGAAAGCAGCTGGAGGTGGCGACCCGTCCCCGCGAGAAGGGCAGGTTTGTGAAGCGCGCCCCGGCGTTCTTGCCGATCTCGGCGTTCAAGCCGCCTTCGGACAGGAGCGAGGCGGACGCTGCCGCGGAGGCGGCGGAGGAGGCGCGCCGGAAGGCCGACGAGGCTGCGGTGAGATTAGAGCTCGAAGAAGCCGTAGCAGCAGCAGCATCTTGGTGTTTTGTTGTGTCTTGTTGGCCTGTCTTGTCTCACTCCGCACTAATCGTCTGGAGGTGATGGAGAGAGGCTTTGAGCATGCGATGGATGATCGATGCCGAAGGAGACAAGAAGCTCGTTTGACCACACGCTCTGCCATTTTATTGATGAACTCACAAGAACATCTCCACAAGCCCGTGCTAATAATGTGTCGCTCGACCACAAGCTCTGCCCATTTTTTGATGAAATCACACGAGCATCTCCACGAGCCCGCGTTAATTTGTCGGACTTTTTTTTCGTTGTTTATTTTATTTTTGCCGCTGCCGTTGCCGTTGTGGTTGCCGTGCTTGGTCGTGTGTTGATTGTTATCGCGAAGTAGGTATGCCCCTGTCCCCCCCCCCCCCCACTGTGTGTATGTGTGTGTGTGTGTGTGTGTCTTCATCCTATTTTTTGGCGACAGTCCCCTCATTTTTCGTGGTGAGACGTGTACTACACTTTTCAGCGTAGTATTTGAGTCCTACACCTTTCAGTGTATTTTTTCGTACGACTACAACCATCTAGGGTCACATAGGAGGGGGTAAATACCAGGGCTTTTTTCTTCTTTCTTATTTCTTTTCATGCCCCACCTTCTTCCTGGGGCGTGTGCTAATTTTTATTTTTATCGCGAGAAGGGTCCAGCCGTCCCTTTCCCTCGTTAACAGTGCTATCGTCGAAATTTGGTACTCACGAGCGCTTTCAGCTATATTTATATTTCGCTTTCACCCTCACATCTCGTAAATTTTTCGCCCCATGGGGATTCGAACTCACGACCTCTGCGACCAGCGGATTACGAGGATACCACTAGACCACCGGGGCGACCGGGCCCACTGGGACACAGTGAAGACGCTCTCCAGGTCGCCGCTGATAGCCAGGCGGCAGTGGGGTTTTGCAGCAGAGTATAACTCGTTTTTTTGTTCGGTCAACTGTCGCCACGTCCCCTTCCCCGTGGCTTTTTGTTGCTGCCGCAAGGCGTTTGTTTTTCCCGACTCGTTAGTATGGGGAAATAGTCTCTCCTTTATCTTTTTGCCTGCCCTTGTTTTCCGGTCCCCTCTACTACGTCAGGAGGTGGCCGCGGCCGCTGCCGCTGCCGCCGCGATTCAGCGGGGATTGAACAAGGCCAAAGCTTCTTCGTCATCAACGTCGACTTCCAAGATGATGTTGCCTCCCGCGGCTGTCGGTAGGGGCGATAAGGCAAAGGAGCACGCTGCGTCATGGAGCCCCGTAATCGGAGGGGGAGGGGAAGGTGAGAGGGAGGATAGCTGGAGAGGAAAGGTGTTCCTTAGCGCCGAGCCTCGTCGTTATTGCTGCTGCTGTTGACGCTGGTGGCTTGACACTCCAGCGGGAACAGCTGGTGTTGTTGTCGTTGTTACAAACTTTTTTTTTTGCCGCACTGACGTGCTAGGTTGCGGAATGCGTTTTTTGAGATGCAACGAGAGGTCAATCCGCTCTTGCTTGGTATTTTTGTCGTTTTTCTCGCGACTTGGGTTTGAGTGAGAAATGTAGGCGATGGCACAAACAACGCGCGTCCGTTCCAGGCAAACGTAATTCATCGCTTTCAAGGGGTAATCTTTTACTTCCCATGCCATGCTAATGATGTTGCTCGCCTCGACCAGGTGCCACGGAGCGGGCATCCAGCAGCAGCAGCAGCACCAAGACATCGGCTGCGGCTGCGGTGTATACTGCGCGCAGGGGTGCTGGAGGGGGAGGGGGAAGGGGGCGCGGGGATCGGAGGTTGTCGTCCCCGCCATCCCGTGCCGCGCCCAACGATATCTGGTCAGAAGACGACAGCGGCAGCGCCATGGGTGACGGGGGTAGCTTCAGCGATGCAGGCGGCGAAGGTGTGTGCATGCGTCCTGCCTAACGGGTGTTTATTGGGTGTGTGGGAAAGAGCGGTTGACGTTCGTTGGGAGTTTGTTGACTGCGTTGTACTCATTGTCGTCGTCGTCGTCGGTGATGGTGTGGGTCGCGGTAGTGTTGACACGGGAGGCCTCCTCTCCCACCTGTGGTCAACTCGGGGCTCTACAGTAGGGTGGCCCACATCGGAACCAAAGCACTCTTTTCACGAATGTGGGCATCCATCCCGTGTCATCCACGGGCCTCGGAACGAGATTGTGACGCAGAAGGGGATGTTTGTGTTTCACCGGAAATTCCCTTGGGAACATGAAGATTTGAAAACGAGGCAACTCAAGCCCCAGCCACACAACATCAATAAACCCGTCTGTTAGGTGCCTTTTTTTCGGCGCCGCCCGATAGGGTCAGGTTAAGAAAAGAGTTACACTTGGACGAGAATACAAGGACGCACCGCTCATCACCTTTGCGCGGTTTCCCGTATGTAGGCGGTAGCGGCAGCCGGCGATCGGCGAGCAGGCCGTCATGATTTGGTGTGGAGGCTGTGCACGAGATCGAGCTCAGGGGTTGGTTTGCGCCCATACGACGACGGCAATACGAGATGAACCGAGATGAACCGTTCCTACGGAGCATGTCTACGAGGGGCAGGTCTATTGTCATGTCTCTCTAGCCATTTACGCGTTTGGATGTTCTCTAAACCTGCCCCAACGCCTGTGAATGAATCTAAATAGGTAACTTCGCCGGAGGCGGAGGCGACGGCAGCAGCAGCGGCGGTGCCGGCAGCCACGCGTGCAGAGACGCCAGCGTGAGCAGCGACTGCGGGAGCGAGAAGTGCGGAAGCGAGAGCGGCGGCGACCTGAAGGGGATGGCGTTCTTGCCTCCCAGCCCCATGGACCGAAACTCCCCCGGAGGCGGCCCGGGCCTCTCCTCGGCGGCGTGGGACAGCCCCAGCCCGAGACGGAGCACCGGCGGCGGCGGTTTCAGTGGCGGCGGAATAGGTTCCACCGTGTCTTCTACCCCGTCCTCGGGGAAGCGCGTTGGCGGCGGCGGGAAGAGTTACGATTCGTTCTCCCCGCGGGGGGGGGGCAGGGGGGAGGGCGGCGCGGGGCTCATTTCCGCGCCCCAACTTTCGGATGTGCCCATGTTGTCCGGGGGGAAGGGGGGAAACCGTGCGTAGAATCAAGCCCCTGCCTCCGCTCCCCCCCCCCCCCCCCCCCTCCCCC
>CACKRE030002253.1:40552-52070 GCA_902602495.3 Ectocarpus sp. CCAP 1310/34 | reverse complement strand
GGGGGGGGGGGGGGGGGGGGGGGGGGGGGGGGGGGGGGGGGGGGGGGGGGGGGGGGGGGGGGGGGGGGGGGTGCAGGCACTCGTCCCGGTTGTTGCCTGGTCGCCGTGACGTTTCGCTCGCCTGCGTGTCTAAAATTGGCGAGCACGTGTATGTGCTGGAGGAATTGGGTGCAGGCACTTCTTTGACTATCAAGTCGTTGTTCATGTTGTTGTTGTTGTTGTTGTTGTTGTTGTTGTTGTTGTTGTTGTTGTTGTTGCGGGCAGACAAGGATGATGGTGCTGCGGCGTCTTTCACTTCGTGATTTCCCGTTTCAATTCTCGGGGGGGGCGCGGTTCGCCTCTCTGATAGGGGGCTGGGAACTTGGCCTTGCTCGTCACACAGCGCCTACAGTAAGACGAGCTGCCATTCTTCCTTGCTCTTTGTCTCTGGATTGGACAAGAAAGTGCTGGATAAATTGACAAAAATTCACAACCAAAACAAGCATGGAAAGGGCTGTAACACGATGTAAACCATTTACAAAGTATTCTTTCTCCGCCACCGCGTCCCTGCTCTATGTACTCTCTCGCTTGTCTTGAGAGGCAAACAAAGCGACTTTCTCACTCACCTCGCTCTTTCCGGTGAGCCGAAGTACTGAAAAAACTCGGCGTCAGACACAAGCTTCCCTTGGCCGTGAGGGCGGTAGTCGCCTCCCCCGGACCCCCACGATCCCTCCTCGCTTCGGGTGTTCCCCTGATCATTGCTTTCTTCTTGGTCTGACCAATCATCGTCGTCGTCGTCGTTGCTATCATCGTCGCAAGTGCGAATGGTTTCGCATCCATCGGCGGCGGCTTCGTTATCGGTATCGACGGTTTCGCTGTCACCGGAAGACGAGGACGAAGACGCCATCGAACCGAAACTTCCCTGGTGGTTAGCTACGCCGCGTTTTTGGGCCCACGGGGCCTCTGCCGTGGCTGGCGCTGTCGGTGGCGCCAATACCGCTTGCGTTGGTTCTTCTGTTGGTCACGTGCGGACGTTCAGACAAAAAAAAATATTGAGAAGTTATCATTCGAAAAAATATCGAAAACAAATAGCACAAACAGACGCATGCCTGGAACATCACAGCAGTGCAGAATGCACGGAGGGGTTCGTATGACCAGCGTAATTGTTGCTTTGCTCGTGGGAAAAAACACGACACCGCGATTGCAGAACGGTAATATCCTGTACGGTAACATCAGCTTGACCCCGCGAACGGTTTACCTTCATTGCGGTCTAGCACTTGGTTTCGATTCTGTGACCATTCGACTTTGCTAGGGCCGCTTTGCTAGTGGGTGCCACGGCGACCAATGTGCCGGCCCCTTCCTGCCTGTAGCGCCGCCATGACATGCCTTCCCGTCCCATCCCGTCCCTTCCCTGCATTGAACACACTAAGGACCATACCTTTCTTCGTAGCAGCAGCAGTAGCGGCAGCAGCAGCAGCATCAGCAGCACGCTTTCGACGCCCGCGAGGTATCCGAAGGGGCTCAGATTCCCCCTTGCCAGTCGTCTCCTCCAAGCCTTCGCCAGCAGCCCCGGTATCACCACTACCAACAGCGGCTGCCGTCACCGCGGCGACGTCTAGCAAGCGCTTCTTCTTCCTGGCCTGCTTCCTCAGCAGTCGCTTGGCCTTTTTGCCCAGCACGGCCGTCGTCACCGGGGCGGCACTACTGTCTTCCCCTCTCACGGCAATGGTGCTGCCAGCATCGCCTTCCCCGAGCGCCATGCTGTGCCTTGCTGGGCAACCGCGGCCGCCAACGCCATCGTCGAAATGGACATGGTTACCGTCAGCCTCGTTGCCCTCCAAACCCGTGTGCATGGTCCCGGTATCCCTCAGGCGGTGCTCCGAATCGGCGGCGCAAGCAGTCGGTTTTGGTTCCAAGTTTCGGTTTTTGTTGGCACTCGACGACGACTTCGTGGTGAGGAAGAACCCCAGCTCAGCCTCGATCTCGGACTGGTCCTCTTCTGATTGGCCAATATCGGTCGCTCCCGGGACGTCGTGGCAGGTTGCTGCTACTGCTGCCGCTGTGGTTTCGCCCTTGGCAGTAACAGCAGCAGCAGTGGTTTTCGCGAGCGCGGATGCTCCTTCAGCCCCTGCTGCGTCGTCTTCGTCATCGTCGTCGTCATCTTCGTCGCCGCTGCGCTCTTCTTCGACGGCCGCGGGGAATGCCCCCCCGCCCCCTTCGAGCCACGCCTGGTAGTACCTGCGCGGACACCAATGCGGGTATGTATGAGTGATCATCCGAAGCCAGGCGCTACTGAACCACGTCGGGGGTCGACCGCCCGGCGCGCCTACAGCTGTCTTGCAAGTTTGTGTATCACGTTAACATCGCTACGACCTCCGCTCAGCACCATTTATAACCGATATGGTCGAGCTGAGGAGGACTCCATTGGTGGTCACAGGCTAACTACCCCCCAAGGGGTACACCATATAAAACAAAGAGGGAAAAACAAAAAAAGCCCCGAACGCAAACATACGCGGACACGGAGTTGTTACAATTGACAGCAAAGATAAACCTCTGCAGAGAAGATCACACCTGTGAAATCAACGCCGTCATTTCTTCTCTCCCCGTGTCCATCAACACACATGCGACGCCGAGAACAACTCCAAACGACCCGACAAACAGCAGTGACGTCGACGTGTTCGTTTTGGTTCAAGACAAGAAGATGTTGGCCAAATCAGCGGAGACCGTAGAGTCGAGATCGAAGAAATGCGCTCGTACACGATTCCCACGCGAGACTCGAGAGATCACACACCGGTTATCAACGAAACTATCCGAGACAATCCTCAAATCATAAAATAAGTTCGGCAAGAACGAGGACACCGGGAACAATACTTACCGGACGATGTTCTTGTGGACGAGGGTAGAGATGGTGGTGACCTCCCTCCTAATCTTTCGGTTTGTCTCCTTGTCGAAGGGGTCTAGCCCCACTTTTTTCACGGCGTAAAGACGACGATCCACTCGGTTGCGGACCTGCGTTGTGCGAGTGTAGAACGTTGGTGATGTTGCATTTTTGCTGCTGCTGCTGCTATTGCTATTATTGTCTTCTTAAATTTGTTTATGCACAAGTAGCGGTGGTATCATCGACGGACCCCTTGAAGCACTTCACGCGCGCGAATGCACGCTCACGGGCACATAAAACGTAAGAAATACCTGCCACGCCGCGGAGAGCTGCACACACCCATATGAACAAAAATAATGACAATCGTATGGTATGGGGGACTTGCTCTGCCTATGTCCGCATCTTGCTGCCTATTTCCAGCCCAAGACCGCACAGCCGTTTTGCACTGTTGGGGTCATCACCAAGCCGGCCGTGCTCGCGGACGAACAACAACACGCCTTGGCACAAACATCCAAAACCTACTTTCACGACCGTCCCAAAGCCCCCCTTCCCCAGATTCTCCAGCTCCTTGAACTGCGAGCGGTACCAGCTACTCCGCTCCTTGACGGCCCCACTCCCCCCTTCTCCGCCGCCTCCGCCGGCGGGAAACCTCCTGTCTGCGCCGTTGTGGTTGTGCTGGGGATGGTTCATCCAGCTATCGTCGGAGGCATTCGAGTCTTCGTCGTCTTCTTCGCGGCCTAGACCTCAAACGCATTGACAACGAGGGATAACGAGAGAGAAAGAGAGAAAGAGAGAGACATACAAGAGACAGAGAGAGACACACACAAAGAGAGATAGCCAGGCCCGGTCAGCGGGGATGGAAGTTCCCTGTGAGATGCGAAAGCCAATGGATTAAGCATGTGCCTGAATACGAAGTACTGCAGGATGAATAGAAATCCTCTACCCACGGGATACAGATGACCATGAGATGAAGGTCATCTTCATGTGTCTTAATCTTGGGGAAGACTCCAGCAGAAGCGCCCGACGGGCGCAAAGATTTGCGACGAAGTGATCCATAGTTCGAGTAGAATAGTCTTTCACAGACAACATATGTGAACACGGGTTTGATTCCCAACTACGAAACTATGAGGCACTGTTAAGACTATTCCAGGGTCCGCCCCGGAAATCACTGCCGTCTTGGCTGGGAGGCCAAGAGCCCTAGCTCGAGCACATAAATTGCAAGATGAAGGATAAAGAATGGGCTCGTTAGCCTTATTTACCCACCCTCGCAGTAGCCAGGTCAACCGTACCCCCCCACCCCGATAGTCGAAATGTAGTGCGCACACGAAACCAGCAGCCCTATGCACACAACCGTACATCACGCTGGTGCACAGCAGTGAGGGTGTGGTTGGTAACATAAACAGAACAGTGTGTTTGGGCGACGTCAGCGCTCCATTTTTCTTCACCCTACAAGTTAAGGTTTCCGTGTACTGGGGCGAGAAGCCGCAGTCGATATCGTCACGTCAAAATATTAGCAATAAATGGGAATTGGCCGGGCTCTGCTGCGTGATGTTCTGTCATGCAGTCTTGTCCTCTGGTTCCTGCAGCAGTTTTTCAGGGTAGAAGCCGCCGTGTTGGACTTTCATACTCCGTGCGTTGTTGGATTGCAAAACACAGGGTACTGCTGCTGCTGCTGCTGCTGCTGCTGCTGCTGCTGCTCATGCTTACTTTCGTGCCTTGAGACTTCCCTCATGCATCAAATGTCCACTTTCATTTACAAAATCCTCGGATCTGCCTTTTTTCGGTACCTTCCTGGAACGTGCAAACCGCCAAGACGGTTCGACAAACCCCGAGAATGAAAATGAAAAAACACGAAATATCAATTAAGGTTTCCCGTTTGACTCCAAAGCAAGTTTCTTTTTTCACATCCAGCAAAGCGCACTTGAAAAAAAATTCAACGCACACCCCATTAAGCGATAACGCTTCCCACGTGTTGAACAGAATTTGAACGCACTCAGAGCCCATTTGGTCCTAGATACTAGAGCTTTTCAAGACATGCGTAGCGTTCTCATGTACTCTGCCATTGTGATCCGGATGCCCCTCGGCCTGTGCGTCAACACGCCCCCTTCCACGTCAAAAAAGGAGTTGCAAAACCCTACTACCTTCTTCTCGTTTTCTTTTACTCTCGTCGAACATTAAAAACCCAGTACTTGCCGGAACGTGCGCTGACGCAACCCACGTCTCAACAACCCAAGCACAAAATAAACAAATATAAAGAGCATACTGGCGACAGGCCTGACGTGTGCGTACCTCCTTGTTCTCCAGCTGCTCCAGCCCCTTGATCTTGTGTCCCCTCCTCCCCGTTATCGTGTTCATACTCGCCGCCGGCAGACGACTCGGGGATGACGCCTTCCATCACCCCTAGAAACCCTGCGCTGGCGGCTCTCTGAAAATGTGGAAGTACGTGCGGGTGGCCGAGTGAAATTTACCCGAAGGAACACGATGGCAAACTCAGAGAGCGTGGAGCGTCTGTGACATGGCGCCGTGGTGCGGAAAAAATATACCAGAAAAAGGCTGAAGTGGCTGTGTCGAAACCCATGCTGGCATCGATCCTCCCGGGTGGGTGGGTGGGGGGGTACCGGGGCGCGTGTGTGTGCGCCCTTGGATATCGCCCACGAAAAGTCTGCAAGCTGCTCCACATCAAGCACGATGGGGATCAATGTTGAATCGACCCTCAAGAAAACAATTTTTTCAACGGAAAGCAGTCGCTGAAGAACCCAGACACAGCAAGCGCGAAATCCTTGGCGCAAGCAGCACCAACAACTAAATGAACCGAGTAGCGCGCCACACCCATATCTACCACTGGTACACAACACAATGTATCAGGATCAACAAGGCGCACACGCACCTCCCTTTCCTGCTCCAGTTTTTCCCGGACCACCACCCAGTGCGCTTCGCCCTTGGCCTCTTCCTCGAGCAACTCCTTGGCCTCCTCGTCCCGCTGACGTTTCTCTTCCGCCCGCTCCTCCTCCTCCTGGTCCGCGGCAAATAATTATCGATTCGCGGTTCATGTGGTACTATTCCATAGCTTGGTGAGAAAAACAAGGGGAGCTCTTGTGTGGCTGGCTTTCCATCTGTGTGGCACCGGCTGATGTGTCCCGAAAGTGTTCCGATAAGTGAAAGACTGACGTCGAGAATACAAGGAACGCACCCATACATGACTCCAATGTTTGCGGCAAAATACATGTATGAGTTGGCGTTGTGTGCGTTGCGAACGTTTACAAATTTCCCTCCGCAGAAGCAAGGCGAAGGGCGGAACACGAGAAAAAAAAAAATCTGCATGGCCTTCATCTTGTGTGTAAACTTCGGGAGGTACAGCACGTCGAAACACACCACAACGTGTCTTGAACCGACGTTCAGGATAAATCGATGGGGTGGCGTCATAACCCGGTGGTCGATTGAGACTGAACCCTCCTCCATCCTCTTCTCTACTAACGGCAAAACGTGCCGTTTCAAAGGGTTGTGAGAGCTTGTGCACGAATGTGCAGCCCCCAGCAGTAGGTGTCATTGACGAGGGATGCGATTGGTTGGTCATTTTTGAAACTTATTGTTTCGTCGCCTTTCTCCTATTGCGAACAATATTTTCCGCCCTCACCGCTGTTCCGCTTTGTCGAGTACACGCCAAATTGTAAGCTCATCATCAGTAGCGTGTCCTGAAGAGATATTCTTCCCGATTGACCAAACGTTTGTGTCAGCCCACTCTTATCATCCATTGGAGTGGCCTCTTATTCGGCTCTTCACACATACTGCCCACACATTCCAAACGTTGAACCAACCACCACCAGCACGGTACTGCTGCCTTCTCTATTTCCCTATCTCTGTCTGTGGGGTCTGCCATTTTCATTCTCATGACTCTGCGGGGGCTCCGGTAATCCCCTCCTGCCGCGTATGGGTCTCGCTTTCCGACATGCTCACCCTCTTGTCTCTCTGGCGCTGTTCCTCCGTGATCATCTTCTGGAACAAGCTCTCGTCTCCCCCCCTGCTCCTTTCTTCATCCGCTCGGTTCTTGTCTGAGAGAAAGTCGTTCGTTAAGACCAGGAGGTCGTGGACCATCACCATGCCCGTTCCGGCTATTACCGCCGCCTTCACGTCAAGCATGTGCTTCAGCCTCGCCACCTAGTCGTCGTCGTTGTTGTTGTTGTTGTTTTTGTTGTTGTTGTTGTTGATGATGATGATGTTGCCGAAGGAATGTGTGTAGTCCTTGTCCGTTCATGCTTTGATCATGACTAGCGAACAGGGCGAGGGTTAGAAGCGCATGACGTTCTCAATAGCGAGAAACAGGGGGCCAAGACAGCGTCGTGCTGCAGCTCTTACACAACAGCGAGACAGGTTTGCACACAGAGGCAGATTTTCGCGCTCCTTGAGGTGGTCCCTACTATTCTGCTCCAGCTCCATAGCTTGGGGCTTTGCCTACCTCTGCCTTATGGCGCGTCTACCTTGCTATCCCCCTCCCCTTGTTTCTCATCCTCCCTCAACCCCACGGACACACCTCATCCTCGTCGAGTTGGCTTGGCGACTCCAGCTCCAGACGCGGCGGCACTTTCGGGTACCTGAGGTCGAAGCAAGCAATCGAAGCACGTCCCGCAGAGAGTTTTCTTACACTTGGTGTTGGTGAGCTCAGACGGGGTTTCCTCACGAGAGTAACAGCTTCTGCCCTTTGTGTGACGTGTTCCATACGTCGGTCACTCCCAAAACAAATACCAAATATGGGTCAAAAATCACCCTCAGAACCACTACAGCGAGGGATGTAAGACTTCTAGAAAAGGAGAATACGTCCCATCGCTAAACCCGGAGACTGAGCCAACACGATAATTGTTTTGGGAGCACCATTGTTTGGTCGAACGCCAAACTAGAGCGGCAATCGTCGCGGCCACCCACCTGGGGTTAAAGATGACCACGACCGTGATACGGGTAGGCCGTTTGGCGTCCAGCGAACCTGGTTCGGGGTAAGATGCACACGTCACCAGCTGGACACTGTATCACGCCTGCTGCCCGAAGAGTTGATGATAGTATTGGCATCATTGCTGGGGAAGCAGTAATCAAAAGGTGGATTCTTCGGCAGCCTGGATCAAGGGCATCAGTATTGGCAGCCGACAACACCGGCTCTACTGGTACAGCAAGAAAGAACGAAGAAGTTCCATCGAAGGGGCATGCATGCAAGATTATTGCTTTAGTTTCGGCCTATTTGTCTGAAAGCCTGCGTGTATGTCGGTATACGCGCGTACATGATACAAACCTACGGGCAGCAACAGGTGTCTGTACGGCTCATAGTTGGAAAACAGCGACCAGTGTGTGGACCATCTAGGGGTGTTGCCATCCCGCCAAACACGCTCGTCTGTTCAACGACCGTACCTGTCGCCACAGAGGAAATGGTATCACACCACGACGTTTTGAACCACGAAATGAGAAAAAATCGCGTTGGAATGAACGGCTACCGAGGGACACCAACAGCGGTGAACATTTGAAGCGTTGCGGGTGAGCGAGCGACCTCTCCGGAAGAGGATGTGCGTGGACCCGAAGTTGCTCAAGGTAGCACCACACGGGGAAGCGGCACAATCATAGGCAAGGCTACATTCGAGAGAGCTGAATCGCCCAGGGACAACTGCGTTTCGGCCTTGGGTATCAGCAAGGTTACCTCCGGCATTCTCCGAGTGAATCTGAAGGGAGGGGCGACGGGGTATTCGGCGGTGGGAGCTTGTTATGTACCAATGTATTACACATACTTTTTCCCGCTGGCGAGAACTGTCGCGGGGCGTCTTCGCAAGAGTGTACTCTATTGGCCTACGGTAGGCCACATCACTCGGGCTTGAAACAAGAAAAAAATTGTATCGGGGGGAGCATTCAGGACGAATATTGTTCCGAATCGAGCGAGTAGACTGCGAGCATGCAGCAACAGCACACCCTCGTGCAGTCTACAAGTGAAGATGGCCGCAAATTGGCAAGAAACATTCCGTTCACATCAGGTGTTCCGCAGAGGGTCAGAAGTGCACCAATACTCCGTATGTTATCATGCAATGCTGATGTCTATTTCGAATAGGAAGAGGGTCTCTTCCTGAAACCACACCAAAAGGCACCAGCACGGCAGCAGAACGTTACCTCGCGAAAAGCGACTGCGCAAACCTTGGCATGAGCTGCTTGGCATGCACGTTTGTGCCCGACGATGCTACATAGCGCGCTCACCCAAGGGGCAAACAGGTATCGCGATCGCTGGACAATTCCAAACGGGAGGCCGGTCAAGGAGTTCCGGCCAAATCGCTCGAAGGGCCTCAATCTCCTGCGCCGCCTCCGACTCCTCCATGGCCGCAGCAGCGGCGGCAGCGTTTGGAGAGGGTTGGGCAAGCTGCCCTGATGCGGAGGTTTGCAGGAGGCCTGCTTCTCAAGCTTCTCTACAGAGCCTGCTCAGCAGGATGGTGCTCACGTCTAAGGGATAAGCTGTGAGATCCAATACCACACAAACAGGGCACTAGGTTGCTGCAGAGGGCACTGGAGGAGACAACCAGGGAAAGCGTCATGCCGCTGGGAGGAGCGGCAGAACGGCGACGTGCCGAATAGGTTCCAAAAATGGTTCTGAACCATTTCATTCGCGTGCTTGCCTGCCGTCTTGCCGTCTCCAGGCGGTCGTCGTTGTCTTCCGTCTCCCGCCTCCCGTCTCCGAATCCCAGCCGCGCTTCCCTCTCTGCAGCCAGAGTCTATTATCTGCCGGCTACCCTTCCACGGAGGAGTTCCTTGAACTCCTCGCGCTGTGTTCCCTCAATCAGCAACTCATATTTTTCGTGATACATGCGCCAACTGCACTTGCAGCAGGTGCTAGTGCTGCTGTGGACCCGCGTCCTGCTCTGCCTCGCGTCGTCACCCTCATCGCCAGCAACCATAACCGGAGCGGGAAAAAGTGTGCCACAGCAGCACCAGGACCCTACCTTTGAAATAATGTCCAGCACAACCACAACGGGGGAGCCGGCCTCAGCACAACAACATGCGCCCAGACCGCAGCTTTCGAGGCGAGTAACCCTCCATACCGAACCAGCGCATATAGAAGTCGTTCTCTCCAGGTACGCCGGGATGAACCCACCGCCTGTAAACCTTGCTCAGGGCGTTTGCCACTGGGATCCACCCCCGGCAGCGCTGTGGCAGATGGAGTCAGGGCTGCGCGAGCCAACCAACCATAAGTATGGGCCTGCGCTGGGCCTCCCGGCGCTGCGTGAAGCGCTCGTAGCCAAGCTGGAAGGGGAGAACGGCCTCGATATGACGGGACAAGAGGTGACGGTCGAGACACCTAACAGGTCGCGTTTGAGTTGCATACTGCCGAGTTACCGAGTAGAGCAGGGACCTCAAACTGGGCAGTGCCGTTGACGTCTCCCTGGCTGAAGTGGAGCTGCCATTGACCTGCACGATGCATACGGATGCGAGGACCGTACACATCATGATCTGCGTGGCTCTGATTCCTCTTTTCCCTTTCATGCGACCTAGGCTTCGCGCGCCCTTCGCTGACGGACAAAACATAGTTTATAACCCTAGTCTCAACCCTAGTCTCAACCGTGAGCTCGTGTATGAGCGTGAGCCCTCAGCCCCAAGGGGTACGAGTAAAACCGCGGGCGAGACTCACGGGGTTTCTTGGCGCGCCTGTTGGTGTGGGAGCCTTTTAGCCTCTACTTGAACGCGGTGTTGTCCTCTTTCTCTCAGAGAGGCCGCTCTGTTAGCTTTGCGAGGTCACGAGTGAACGAGCTGGACTTCCTTGTTCCTGAGAGAGCACCCCTGCTCTTGTCGTACTCGTACATTTGCAACCGTTTTCAGGTGATGGTCACCTCTGGTGGAAATCAGGCGTTCGCCATGGTCGCTCTAGCCTTGCTCGACCCAGGGGACCGAGTGCTTCTGGTGAGGCTTACTTCACCCACACAGCAGTAGTTGTGCAACGCCACTATCACTGGGCAGGAGGTTTTCAGTCAGGACTACAAGGGGTTGTGCATTCACTTTAGGTTTGGGGATTATAGATAGTGTCCGTGCTCCTTGCACAGTGTGTGGTTACCATTTGGGAAGACCAAGTACATGTGCGAGGAGCAGCAACAGTGACGCATGCTTGCTGGTGAAAGAAAGAGGAACAACCCACGAGGAAGGGGTATGAAGCGCAGTGGTGTATTCTGTGTCGTTCACACGCCGAAAGACGTACTATTGAAGCGTTCGGTGTTCGAATGGAGACTGTTTTGGCCAGGGAGAACACATCTTGTGAAAAGTGTTTACTTTCGCAGCTCTTAGCAGTGTTGTATAATAGTTACCAGACGGGCCGAACGCGCCCCCCTCGTTTCTTCGAAATTACAGTTGTTTGAGCGCGCATGCATACTGTACGACAGTGCGGGATAGACCGTCAGTGGTGATGCACAAGTTACAGAAATACCTCCTCCCACTCTGCTTTTTGCCATCGAGGTTGGGTTTTCGTCGCTTGGCAACGACGTTGTAAAACAAGCCAATTCACTTCGTGAACTCGGCAACCACGCTACCGTTTTTTTTTTTTTTTCCTCCGTTTTTTTTTTTGGCGGTAACCATGATGGTAGTCGAGTAGATCATGTTGTGCGGGGTCGAGAACCCTCACTCCGCGCAAGGGGGATGATCGCACCACGTTGTGTTAAA
>CACKRE030002253.1:27792-40410 GCA_902602495.3 Ectocarpus sp. CCAP 1310/34 | reverse complement strand
CCCCCCCCCCCCCCACTCTGTTTTTACGCCGTCTCACCGTAGGGGACAAACGTGTGCGCGCCGTACGCGAATGCGCTCATGGCCGTAGTATGTGGTGTTTCGCACACTCCTTTCGAAACCTTTTGGTTGAGATGCGAACGTTGTCATCCACGATTTTCCGCAGGCACGTCCGTTCTACTGCGCGCACCAGTGCGCCGTTCAGCTCGCGGGGGGCACACTGGTGGAGTGCGACTGGGATACTTCGACGCTGTTGCCGGACATGGAGCAGCTTCGACGGGAGGTGCAGCGAGGTGTCAAGATGGTGGTCATCACAACGCCAGGTGAGCCACCGGGTGTTTTTCATGATTTGTGCCGCACTGCTGTGGTGACAGCTGTTGTACATGAGCAATACCGGTATGTAGAGCATGTACAGGCACTATCGGTAACACTAGAAGAACTGCTCAGTCGCTAGCCACCCTTTGCTTCTTCTCCAACTGCTCTGTGTCGACCTTCATCGGTAGGCTTGAAACAAAGGTCGATCGCTCGCTCGCTCCCGAGGCTTGGTGCCTGCTTGAAGACGAAGAACCCTTGAGGCAAAGCATATTCATTCCGCCGACAACGCTACAGTTACCATGATTCGATTTTCCCTACCGCTTTCGTCTCTCCCGACAACATCTACACGCACAAAAGGGAACCCTTCGGGGGCAGTGTGCCCCCGGGAGACCATGGAAGAGATTACGCGGCTTTGCGGGGAGAACAACGCCTGGCTGGTGGTCGATGAGGCCTACGAACACTTTCTACACGACGGCGAGAGGTGGGGAACGGGACCTGCGGGCAAAGTAAGCGCAGTTTCAATGTGAGGAAGCACCGTTTTGCGTGGGTCAGCGCGACGGCGATGCTCCAGGCTTGTGGAACGCGCGGCTAGTGTCGTTGCAATATTTCCCTTCTGGCAACATTCTCAGGTTTGCTGGCGGGGATCGACTAGTCTGTTGTAGTTGCAAAGTCGCTCTGTCCTTGTCGTCAAGGTTGGTGGTGAGAAAGTTGGCTCGACCAAGTCGCCCCGGGCAATCTTTGTTCCCTCTGACGCCACAACAAGCAAAGTCATCCGAACGACAACATCATGTCAGGCCATCCCTCGTCCAAAACTCCATCCTCTTGTATTTCGGAGGCCACACCCCTTGCCCGACGTTGGGCTCGTGTTATTGGGCCTGGAGCCCAGTCCCACCCCTCCCATCATTCTCCCACCATCTCTCAACCCTTATGTGGGGACCCCCACAGTGTTGCCACATTACGAATCACCACACCCCCGCCTGTTCGATCCGTTCTTCTTCTCCAGGCACTTCAGCCCTTGTGGCAACAGCCTCGGCTGCCCCGACAACGTTATCCACCTGTTCACCATGTCCAAGTCGTTCGGGCTGGCCGGGTGGCGAGTGGGTTACGCGGTTTACCCGTCTTGGGCGAGCAAGGAGATGGTCAAGGTGCAAGACACCCTGCCGACGCACGCCTGCACGGGGAGCCAAAAGATCGCCCTCGCCGCACTGGAAGGTGTCTGTAACTTCGGTTCGGTTCCAACGTTTCCCGGTTGCTGCCGCTGTAGCACGCGGGGATGTCGTGCCTAACGTCGTGTGGATTATGCTGTCCGTTTCTTGTTTATCCGAGGGGGCTGGTGTGCTCCTGACGGCGGCGGGGAATGGATATCAGAAAAGTGTTTCGACAGAGACAGGGGGAGAAAACTCGAGGAAGATACACTGGCACTTCAGCGGTGGTAGTTGACGGGCATACTGCCAAGGGGCCATGGAAATATGGATTTCCACGGAAAACACCACGAAATTAAATTCCTCCCGCCCCTTCCGCTCATCCTCTCTGAACTGGAATTAAACCATGTTATACATCGCAAAGGTGGTGTCGACTGGGTCAAGTCGAAGGTGTCATCGCTTTCAAGGTGCCGATCGGCCATGTGGGCTGCCGTGAAAGATATGGGAGGCGTTATGGGCAAGGGGTCCTTCTACTTCCTCGTTCCGGTGCCAGTGGAGGAGGACAGGGCGGTCGACGTCCTAGCTAGGCGGTGGGGTGTGCTTACCACCCCAGGAAGGTGTGAGATTGGGGAGGAAGAGAAATATGGAGAAACTTGATGGTCGTTCGCCATCTGTTGACCAACACCACCCCGCCTCCGGCGCTCACAACGCGCGACGCTGCGTATCCACTTCTTCTCCTAGACGATACCTAGGGCCTGGATGAAGTGGCAACAAGGAAACTGTCGGTACTCCTCCTTGGTGACATTGTAGAAATCTTACTTAACACTTGCGAAACACAGCAAACATTGGCTGTGGCAACTTTCGTTCCCGAGATGGAGGGATTGTTCATCACATCCCGTCCCTGGAGACTTGTCGTGAAATGTTTGACGAATTGGGAATCAAACCCCGTTCCTATTTGTGGCATAATTGTAAAGCGGCAGTAGTCACAAGCTAAATATTGAAGAGCGCTGGCCTGAAGCTGGGCGGGTGGAGGCAAGACAGATACCCCCAACACTGTGCAAGTTGGCATGGTGTTTTGGCTGTGTGCGGGCCGCTTCGCCAAAGGTCGGCCCGTGGGAATCATGTCGACCGACTTCGGTGCCGGGTCCGCTAACTCTTCCCCCCTTCCATCGATTCTCCTCTAACATCGACACAATACCACACGTCGTGTCCTCCGTGGGCTCTATTTTGCTTTTTTTTAGGGCATTCGGTGCTCCAGGACACATCAGGGTATCTTACGGATCCCTTCCGGAGGAGCAATGTCTTCCTGCTATTCGAAGCCTAGCAGAGGGCTTGCGAGAGTTATCCAACGAGGCTTCGGAGACGCAGGCTGAGCGTGGTTAGTTCTGCCGCATCGCAATATGTTCCAGATGGCCACGAGGGGCCAAACCTTGCGGGGAGTTTCGAAAGGTCCTCTCGTCTGGGGTCGGTCCGAACGGAACGATTGAGTGATTGGAATTTTGGCAAGTGAGAAAGGGCGCGCTTTGCCCGAAACATGTTGCGGGTGTTCAACTCTCACATTGTAGCTAGACCTCGGGGCGTTTATAGGGTAGGGGTCATGGATGTTGCCCCGCACAAGGTATGTGCTTGTGATGAAGTGTTTCGCCTAAAATTGCCGTGAGTTTTAAAGTTGCTGGATTGGACTTATTTACGAAGCATTGTTCGAGACTGCGAGATAGGTCGACTTGATGAAGCTATCCGACTCGATATGCTGCAACTGATTGCCTTCAGCGGATGGATGCATCGGGCCAGCTTTTCAACGGGTTCAGGGTTAGTGGTGTTTCACATCCCGCCTGTTTTTTCAAGCCCCACTTGGCCCGCAGTTCTTTTGGCGTTGCAAATGTGAAAGTTAAGATTAGACGAATGTTGTTTGGCACGCGCGTGCGCGGCGGGCTTCTTGCACACATGGCTTAGCCGACCTTCATTGTCTCTCATGGTCACATGTACATTTTGGGTAACCCGCGAAGTGCGGCAGAGTGGACGCGATAGGCTAGTTCGGCGTGTGGTCAACAACTGGAGAAAAAATATGACAAGGACGGCTTGACACCAGCCTAGACTGAAATAGCGCTCTTCAGACAGTCCATTCTTGAGCGTATCGTCTCAAGAACTAGGGCACAGTGTCGGCAATGTAGCCTCGGAGGTAATGGGCAAGACGTTACTCCCAGTGTCCCGGATGGCCACAAATGCCGAGGTAGTCATGTGCCAGCACTGCTGTGAGGCTGAGCGAGTTTATTATTATTTCTCGTCTGTTTGTTTGCTGATGGCTACTACGCACCGCTGGCGGTTGCCTCGAAGACAGTACATGTGCGAGTGATCGCCCACCCCCTATGTAGACCCGCTTTCATACCTCGAGTGCTCCACACCAATGTGACTGCGAATGCCGAAAATGGTGGCGTTCGGAAGGTCCTGTCGGAATTCTGTTTGCACGCATCGGCGGGTTGCGCATATTCTTGGTTGTGAAGCAATCGACCTTTGGAGGTCAGCGTAGCGGATATGAGATCACTCGCACGTTCAAGGTAGCGAGATGCAGAGAGCGCGAGACTTGGCGCAACCAAGCGAAGATTGTTTGGGGGGCATGGGAAGAGTACTTGACATCCAATGGGAACAAACGACGAGTTTTCTGCAGGCACAGGAAAGCACACTGTAAGGCATGTATCCCATTCACTCCTTGCTTGGTTGCAGCTAATCTTGCACACCCGGTAAACCAAGACCAACAAATCTTGCTAAAGGCCATCGAGAGCTGGTGCATGAGGCATGAAACAAGAATTATGGAGGTGTTTTCAAATCCTTGTCCCTTGTATATTTTTTAGAGAGCGCTTAGCGTGTGTCGTCTTTCCTTCCACAACAACCGAGCAGCAGGTATAAATCTAAGGGTGCTGCCTCTCCTTACACCATCGACCGTTACTTCCGGTAGGGATAGGTGCCCCACATTCCCACTCTCCCCAAGCCCCCAACCCATTGCCTGTATTAATACAGTGCCAAAACACCAGAGCCAACAACCGTGGGACGATCCGAATACCCTTTGGACGCCCCACGCACGCGGCAAGAAAAATAAATACGGACAGGTGCCAACCCACCGACACCCGTTCAATTCAAAGAAAGTTCCGCCGACGCTCGATCCCTAGTTGCCTGTGACGTTACAAAGAAATGGTTCAACATACTTCTATCTGTCTTAGACATCTAGACACACACCGGACACCCACGGTTTTCGGCAACAAAAATCAGTCAGGATGCCCTCACGAGATGACCCTTGCTAGAGCGTACTTCTGTCACTGAGGCTCTGCGGGTGCATCCTCACCCCGAGATTGTGCTGGATGTCGCCAGAAAATCTCGGCCATGATGGACACGTGGTCAGATGGGTAGGAAGCTGTCGGCAAGCCCTTGCCGTAGGTTGCCTGCGGAATGATCGTTTCGTGGGATCATGACAACAAAAGTCGTGGTCGACAAGGGAAGGGGAAGGCTCAATCCTCCCTAAGAAACTAAGTAAGGCATGCGCTGCCGACGGTTGATGTGACGAAACATAACTGCATGACCGCCTGCCGTCCCCAAGGCACGGTTTCATGTCCAGCATATGTTGGATGACAACAGTCACAGTTCTAAATCACGAACCGAATCGAAACTCACGAGCTCACCGAAAACATACCTGCTTGAAAGAAGGGAGACTCAGCAGGGATCTAACTTGCAGCTGCTGGTTGTGCCAGATGTAGTCGATCGTCCCCGCGAAGCTGCACGCACAGAAAACAGCACAGGACCGGAAAGGAAAGAGTTCTCCATAATTTACTTCCGCGAGTGGTGGGAATCGTTGTGGGTCTCATCATCATGGGATTGAGTGTTCTTTTGGGCTCGGGTTAAGTATGCGTGTTTACCTCGAAGCGTGCAGAGGAGTACGTGATGGACGTACGTCAGAGCGGTGTTAGTCTGAGCACAGCCACAAAGGAGCAGGTGATGGAACACACATCAGCATGGCTTTCGCAGAAGCAACAAAAACGAAACGCATACGCGAGAACGACTACACGTTATCCTTGCTGACGACCCTCCTCAACGAGACCCGGAAGAGATCGAAGGAATCTACAACAGCACATCCCCTGATGGTATTCCGGAGAATACCGCAAACGTGCGAGTGGTCGCACGCCCGCGGACGTCAAACGTAGCTCTATTGCTCCACAACCCAAGAGGGTGTCGCTGTCGAATAGGGATATGCTGACTAGACATCCATGGAGGGCGTTTCCTCGAACATATCGGTCGCATCAACCGAGGCATGAAGTCCTGCTAGGGGGGGGAAGATAACCGGCAGCCGTACGGTAGCACGGGAGTCGCAACAACCAGATGAACAGACAGAATCGCGCTTGCAGTACCAATCTCACCTATCAGTGCACGTAGTCAACTGCGGCTCTCCGGACGGCCCGTTTCCCTGCTGCTTTTGCTGCCGCTGTTGCTTGGGCTGCTGCTGCAACTTTTTTGGTGGCACTGACTCTTGATTCTGCGATAGACCGCCGCCACCGCCGGTCCGGGCCCCTAGGCGAACGATCCCAATTTTGTGTTTTCCTGTGGCCTCGTTGACAGAATACTCTCCAGGAGGGTGATTTCTGGATAACTGACAAGGGAGGGAAAATCAGAACAACGGTTGGGGGGGTTGTGTTACCTTGCCAGTTTGGCACTAACCATGAACCTGTTCGAGGCGGAACATGAGCTATCCTAAACAATATATGGCTGGGAAGCAGAGGGAGTTGACCTCGGCATTGATTTTCAAAGGGTGGGTAAAACTAAGAGAAGAAACAAACTCGCCGCAAAGGATTGAAAATGACAGCATGAACTTGTCAAAAGACGTGGCTAGGTGCGGGGAGGGAAAAAGTGCGAGTTGAATTCAACAAGTGCGCTCTCGACGGCGTGGGAAAATTTCAGGAGGCAACGCAACCTGCGAGTGGAAGACACTGGAGTAGGCGCCGTAGGCACTGCTGAACCCACGGAACGCTTGCTCGTAGCACCGCACGTCCCCGTCCTGATCTCGCCCCCCTCCTCTCTCGTGTGAAGCCGGAGTGAACTCGCCACTAGCTGTAGCACTTGAACTGGCAGCAACAGCGGTGTCATCATCAGACACATCATAAGACACATCATAAGACACATCATCCGACACATCATCCGACACATCATCAGACACCGTCACAGGAAGACCCGCAGAATCGGCGGGACGTCCTTGTGTCACCGAGTCACCTCCTTCCATAGCCCGGCTCATCGAAACAGGGGTTCTTCCCAGTCCTTGCGCTGCTTCCACTGATGCAACCTCTTCGACGGTTCCATCTGCCGCTTCTGCTGCTTCCCCTGTATCGTGGACAACCTCGCGCAACGCACCGGGGGACGTGCTGCTCCTCGACGCGGAGATCACGGCGGCGTTTTTGGCGCGGATCGCCTCCAGCTTGGCGTTGTATTTGCGAGCCTTTTCGACCTTATCGGCTTCCTTAGCGCGGGCCTTTTCGTATCTTCTCCGGTGAAACGCCTCTGGTGTCTCGCCCTTGAAAACCCCTTCCGAGAGTAGCCTGTGCTGCACGAGACAGCCAACAGACGTGGTACGTATCATGCAGAGCGTGCTGGGCTGGTGTGGTTCGAAATCACTCTCGGGAGGACGCGTCCAGACGTACCTCCGGGGGGGGGGATGCCACCGCAGAGACACGGAGGAGCATGCACCGCAAACGTCACTACAAGAGCTCACGCATTTCCCACGCCCAGCGACAAGCGGCAAGAAGGGCTTGACATATCCTATGTTTAATCGCACTACCGGCACCTGTAGACGTCCACACCGGGTACGGTGTTCAAGTCTCCCGCGAGTACGACCGGGACCTTGGTGTAGTCGTCCCCGAAACGCTCACGAAGGAAAGCCGCCGCGTGCGCCATGAGGGTTTCCGCCTGAGCGAGGCGTATGGCTCCTCTGGCACACACGCGGGAAGGTTTGGCACGCGCAGCACGGGATGTCATGTGGTATGACACGCGGATTCAAGCGAGAGCACGGAATGGTCCTCGTTCCACCGCAAAAAGAGCAGACCAATGGCGGAAGGAGATCTATAGACGGGTTTCGATGAGTACAACAACAAAGCATGCGTCACGTTCAACCACTCTGTTTTGTTTGGTGATCGTACGGTTCAGGTTCGTGAATTTGCTTGAAACCGCGGAGTCTTGTCTCTTTGCGTTTGGAGGGAAAGGTGGCGAGAAGAAAAGGACCCCCGGCTTTCGCTGTCCAACGTGCAAAACGACTACGCGGTGGTGCAATATTTGAATCGCAGCACAGGGGGGTGACGTATTGTTTTGTTTGGCCTGTGCCAGCGACCGCGAGACTTTCCCTGACCCACTTCGATAACAGGACCCGGTGGAACAGATTCATCAGCAACGAAATCTTGATACAAGCAATAATAAAGTTCGGGCATGCACAACACCACGTTCGGTCGTTGGACTCCTTGTGGCAAAACCGTGGGAAAGGTGCCTATTGAAATTCATCGAGACTCAAGAGACGTTAAAGCTCAACGAATCCATTGTGCCTCCCACGTCGACACCACTTTCAACTAGCTCGAACCAAGTCCCCCTTGAGATTTACACGAATGTCGAGACTGAATGTTCTCGCCTACACGTAGTCGGAGTTCTCTACCCTGCTTTCTCTTCTGGCGCTTCGAAGTCATGCTGCAATAGCACCATGAAGGAGGCAGATCCACGAACGGGGGTTTCAAGCCTCACCCGTCCGGGTGCCAGTAGAGGTGGGTGGTTGCCACGCAGACCAGCCCAGAAGGATCGTCTTTCGTAGCTGTTGCCGCTGCTCCCCCCCCTCCTCCTTCTGCTGCCTCGCTCCCGCCCCCACACCTTCCTTGCTCATCACGAGGACAGTTTCTCGTTGATCCACTGCCCCTACCTCCATCTGCTACCCCTACCGCCTCGACAGTTTCATCGTTGTCGGGAAGGCCGCCACGAGTAGGGTGTCTTCGTCGTCGATGTTGTCTGCGGTCTTCCAAAAGCGCAAATGCTCCTACTCCCCCCATTAGGTTCTCTCCATACTCGCACGAGCCCGAATCAAGCAATCGGAACACCTACAAAGTGGCGGTAGAGTCGGGTATTGGCGGTAATGGTGGAAGATATTCACGCTCCGGATGGTTGCCACCTCGTTCTTGCTTTGTGTTCTGCTGTTGGTGCGGAATAGACTTCAGAATAAAGACGGTCGAGATTATCGACCAAGGTTCGTATGCTAACATGAATACCGTATTGTCCGTCCTTTGCTGGGCGCGAGTTCGACAACTTCAGTGGCTCGCTACCCCCCCTGCAACCGTGGAGGTGTTGCGCTATCGCATCATTCTTTATTGTTGCATGCATACGGAAGATCCTGTTGGCGTCGTTGTTATCGAGAAAAATGTCAGCCGGGGTTGGGGTCTTTAACCTTGATCCCCCTTACATATCCACGCGACAATGGTGGTGTCATCACCCCGGCCGAAGGCCTGAACTTACCAGCCTCCTGTCGGACAGGCGGCAAGAAAAAGAAGGCCAAACATAAGACCAACTTGCATCCCCCGAACGAATACCAGCAAGGGCTAAAGTTGCAGAAAAAAGGCTAGGGCTATCGGCACGAGCCTGACCTGGGTGTCGTACAGGATTGCGACGCCGTGGCTTAGCCCGTTATCCTTACGCCTCTTGTACACGCCTTCGAACCTTGTTCCCTGCAGCCGCGCGTCCCGGGTGAATGCATCGTGGGCACCAAGAGCGGGGGCGATCACGGGATACTGACTGTTTTTAGTGAATTGCTAGGCCGCGAGCTGGGAACCATTGTGCCGGAAATGCCAGGTGAAGTACCGCAAGTCTGCCCAACGACGACGAACAAACAGACAAATGCACACATGGATACAACAGACGCTGCTGTAGGAAGTTACAGCCACAGGTCTCACGTCACGTGCCCGGCGACTCTGTCGCGTGCGTACCGTCGTCGTTTTGGTACGCATGCGCACACGCGGTCGAGTTTCCCCCGACGTGATACCAGAAATCACTTCTTCAGCCGTTCGTTGTGTTTCGAAACACTCAATATTGTCATTATCTCCCAACTACAGCACGGTCGAACAAACACACACAACGCAGCAGTACACACCTGATCCGCCTGCTCCCCATGTTCTTGTAAGCTCGCCAGAATTTGGTCGTAAAGATCGCACTCTTGCAGGCAGATGATGTCCGCGCCATACCGTGAAACTTCGGCCCGCACCTGGCACGTTAGAATGACACAAAAAAAACAATGCTATGACCAAATGTTACGCTACCCCTTTCTTTTTGTTTGGCCATGGCAGGTTCACCGACGGCATCCTTCTGGAGAGCCACGGCTGCTCAGCTACATCAGCGAGCGACTAGTCGCCAGGCCGCCTGCTTCCTCATCCCTCAGGCTCGACTAGAGCCGTCGCTTACAAGACAAGGCGCTCAAATGCCAACCTGTCCACCCACAAGAACAAGCTCTCACCCTAGGCCACCGGTTGTGCTTTCTGAGCTGGTTCCTGGGCACGTACGTGAACATCTTCGAGGTTGCCAGTTGCTGCGCCAACATATTGAAGCTACGCAGATCGCGTGTTTGGCCATGGAAGGTGAACCGGCGGTAGCGGGCAAGCGAGTGGAGACATGGAACAGCATCGTCAGCTTTAACGTCAGCCAGGCGTGTTAATTACACCCCGCCGACTTCGACTATCCTCACGGGGTACTACTCGCCAACACGCGACACGTGTTGTGTGTCTTGTCTCCCATCCAACTCACCTCATGACTCTGAAGCATTCAGATTCTTCCACATCCATGTCCGCCGCACCGGGGACGACTTTCAATTTTCGAGTGATGTGGGCCTGCTTCTGCGCCCTAGCCTTCGCCGCGTCTTTGCCTTTTCTAGAGTTGTTGCCCCAAGGGACACACCATTTCCTTGCTTTGCCTGAACCTTGGCCAAGATCTGACCGAGGATACAGCAGGCAGTCACAGCAGCAGCGGTAGCATCAATATCAGGTAGGCGGTAGTGTACAAACGATGTAGCGATATGTAGCTGAGAACTTGACTTGCAGGTTCGGTTCAATATTATGCAAGAAAGCCATTAGCATAGACAACTACCACCAGCAGTACCTCGATAGCATAAAAATAGGCACGGACGTCAGTAGCGTCCACGTTTGAGGCACACAGAGGATAATGCAAAGGTGTACCGATTCTGGTAAAAGTCAATCGCAGATACCCTGCGAATCGGGTCCTCCTTTACACTCTCCACGCACAAATCTTACCCTCAACGGGGAACCTCTTGTGGCCAGGACGGGTATTTCGATGGAAATGTAACAAGGTTCTTTGTAGGATCGACTCAAACACGGTGATCTCAGGGCTGACACACATTTGTGTCCATGGGAAAATGTCCAAGTCAGGAGAAAAAATGTGCATCCAAGGACATTCGAACCACTATCCTGCAGCTGACGCCATATACGAAGGTGTACCGATTCTGGTAAAAGTCAATCGACGGATACCGGAAGGATGCGGGTCTTGGCACACAGTGCGATGGCACACTGTGCGATCGTCTTTTAAAATTTATATATACTACTGCTGCTGCTAGCTTTCGGCGGAGGAAGCGAGAGGAGAGATATTGATTGGGTCTCTGTGGGTCCATCGGTTGGTTGTTGTTATCGTGTTGCGACGCGGCGGGAGGGAGCGGCCTCTGACTCTGCTGCTCTGGAGAGAGGCACACATACATCACAGCACGGGACCAGTAAAACATCACGCTCGTTCCTAGACGATGTCGTACCACTGCTGTGCTGTGCACCTCTCTACACTCATTGTGGGCGAGAGGGTGTGTCGCCTTTGCTGCTGCTGCTGTTGCTGTTATCTAAAGCGGTGGCGGAAGCGTCCTGTTCAAACAATCAGCAGCAGCAGCTAGAGAGCCGGGGAATTTTCCAACGTTTTTTTTGTCTCTGTTTTTCTATCGCACAGGGGTGCCAAGACGCCGATACCTGCCATGTACCCGATTCCTGTGCGGGACATGACACAAATATTTGGTCCTGAAAATATAACGCACACCCCTTTGCGATGACTGCGATCCGTGCGATTCTGAATAAGTACAGAGTGGCGACTGGGGTGTTTTGAACGCACTCCCGCGCCAACACTCCGATGTGTGCGATCCTGAACAAATCACAGCAGAGACACCAGCACTTCGTGTGCGTGTGCAGGTATTGCAGCATTAGGACCACAACGTAACGAACCCAGACACAAGAGCACGCCAACACCCCAAAACACACAAACATGCAGTGAAGTAAAACCGAGGCGGCGAGGCGGCGAACTACGTTGAAGTTCCCCAACACAGAGGTGTGTGCTCACACACACACCACACACAAGCACCACGTTGGCTACGATGTGAGAGGGTGCGAGCGCGGAGTCTGTACTTTTTTCGTAGTACCGTAGTTGGTTGTGGTCGTGTGGTCTCATGTGGTTTGTACGCGCTCTTGGTTGATTGAATAAAAACCGTTTTGGCCGATCCCGACAAACATGTCAATGTTCAACAACATCACATGCACATGAGCAACGTTACGATGCCAAACTACAGCAGTGGAGCCCGTGATACAAGCTATGTACCTTGGTACATAGCGGCCCGCGACACAAGCTGAAAACCATGATATCACCCAACCTTGCCGAAGGTATCGGGGTCTCCGCACACCCCTGTGCGAAGTGAACGATAGCTGTGCGACAATCAATTATATCCCTTGAATCCCGACTTTTTTTTCCGCACCCCCTGTGCCAAGGAGGGGGGTGGGGTGTTCGTTGCTTGAAGTGGATCGATAAAACATAGAGCCATCAAAGCAAACCTTGTTACTCACGTCCAGCAAGCTGAACGACCGGACCAACCACGTAAAAACTGCGGAGCTAGATGTGCGGCACGCACAATGCATTGTTTTCGATTGGAGAGAGGCGAGTATAAAGCAGTAAGGAATTGTTGGCCAAACTTTCGGCAGATAGGTCTACTCGGGAGCGTAAGTGGGGTAGCAACCCATGGTGGAGCGTACATGAGAAGCTGGACGTTGGTGTACGCCCCATCCCGGCGTGTGAGTAGGATCTTAGGCTATGCAAGTCGTCCCTGAACTTATTGTGGTGAAAATGACCTCCCAGG
>CACKRE030002253.1:8226-24038 GCA_902602495.3 Ectocarpus sp. CCAP 1310/34 | reverse complement strand
CCCCCCCCTGTGCCAAGATTCCAGCCTATATCATGTAGCCGATCCGTGCCAAGACCCGCATCCTTCGGTACCCTGCGAATCGGGTCCTCCCTAACAGTTACTTGTATTTACAGAGGCACCTCCGCAGAAGACAAGGGCGAGTTTTCAAGGGAGTCGGCGCGGCAAGAACTGGGAGGGCATATCCCCTATCGGACTACCCCACCATGGGAGTATCGTTGCCCCTTCCAGATGCGACGCCAAGTGTTGACCAATCACAATCTTTCGGCCACCTCCCCCACCCCCAACTCACCGCCAAATGCGGGTGTTACAGGGGTGCCATTGCGCCATTGTTTAACGTTCAAAACGGGGCCTCAATGCGCAGACCCTTCTCGCAAGATCACATTTCTACAAGGATCGTGCATGATCAAGAGCACCTACAATAACGGCCGGCAAGTAGAGCAAAGGTTACATGAGAAAATCCTTGGCATGTGCGCGCACGAGAGAGGTCTGGCAGCAGACCATTATGATGTGTTGTGCAGATTTCCGCCGCACAAGCCATACTCGTACACCCGTTGTGTGTGCCACACAAGAAGGGAACCACTTCCATCTCTCAAAACGGGAAAGTGTGAACAGCCCACCTCTGCTACCATGGAGTCCTGGCAGCGTTGTGGTAGCAGCTGCCGATTCTTGCGGAACAGAGAGCAAGCGGTTGGTCGCGCTTGGTATTATCTTACCATTGTATCCCAGAGCGGAAGGTCCACGGAAGAGCGTCGTTACGGCTAGCGATAACGGACGCAAACCGCACGACGTTCTGACTTTCATACCCGCACCACGGACGGGGTGGCACACCGGCTTGTAGACTGTAGACTGCTGTAGAAATATTGCACATGGCGTTAGAGAGGATGTCATGTATTTAGCCCTATAGGAAGTAAGCAAGCAATTCCCGGGGTTTCCATAAAATATTTCGGTTCGTTCCCACAGCAGTTCCGCCCCTTGTTTCGCCGCGGCCTGCACGCCTCCATTGTCTATCCGAGAGGATGGCCCTTTCTCCTGCTCTTGGAACCGCTAGCACCTTTTTGCCTCACACAGACCAGCATATTGATGTGCGATACCCATCAGTCAATACAGTGATTTCCATTCCTTCCCCCCACATCCCCTGCCGTAGTATTCAGCACAGCAGTAGCGGCTGACTATACTATTAGCATAGCTAGACTACAAGCAATCAGGTTGACTGCTCTTCGCAGGTACTCTCCAGACAATCTCCAGTTGAGAGCACCGTTGCCGTTGAACGTGTCGGCACTGGCGTGTTGACCAAGGCAAGGTTGTTGGCACGGTTTGCACAGAATCTCGAGGAGAAATAGGCAGTGAGGATTGCGGAAACGCTTCCTGTTTCAAGAAGGCTTCACAGAGGACACCGGCGGGGCGGATTGCCCCAGAACATCGTCAGCAGAGCAACGAGATGCCACTCTCAACAGCCTTGAGCTTCGTCGCCGTGGGAGCGTGTTGGGGGTGCACCACTCCTTTCATTAAAGACGGTGAGGTTAAGGTGGCGATGCGGATACGCGTATCACCAAAGCGAAATCTATAATAGTTGTCAGCCTCAAGTCTCGATGCATTCGTTTGGAATAACGGCGTTTTTGATGGCCCCCCGCTTGTACAGCAGTACAGCAGTAGACTAGTCTAGGTGTTCCGATATAGTGCCGGTTGGCTAGTGCCAACGTCCGATATGGTGCCAGTAAAATTTCTCGACACAGACACAGGCCTGAATAGTGCCAAACCGGCACTATTCAGGGCTGCCCGCTATGGTGTCGGTTCAGGCACTACAGATAGCGCCCGCACTTAGAACTCTAGCAGTTAAGAAATTGAGACTTGCAAAAAATCAGAAGCTAAGAACTTGAGCACCATTTGTGAGCTCGGTTAAGAACCCAACCCTAAAACCTATATAGCGGCCATTTGTAGCCCACAAGAGGATGATCACCAAAATAAGAACCTCAGCCTCGGCCGAAACTAGAGGTTCTTAAGTGCGGGCGCCATCTGTATCGAATCCGTCAATAGTGCCGGTTCACATCCCACACAGCCTTTTTTAGCCTCAATCCTTCCACGCCAGCAGGATTCGGAGACGGTTTCGCTTCGAGCTACAAGTACAGCTCGGTTTCTCTCGGTACGCGTGACGTCTTCAAATGTCACGGTTTACCGATCGACCAGGTTCCACCATAAGGCTGGGGTTTCAGTAGTGAGGCGAGCGAAAAGGAAGATGGTGGTGCTGTAGTGACGAAGGATAAGGAAAATATAGCCAATGATAGCAGTAATGATGCAGGAGGAAAATATGGCGTTGAGGGGAACAACAAGAGTTTCGAGCGAGATGACCTTCCTCACAACAAACGCCGCAGGAGCGCAGAATCTAGAAATGAATGCCCGAAAATAGTGGAAAAATATAATTTAGTGAAGAGTGTAGTAGTAGTGGTGGTAAATACAATACTTCTAAGGAAGGATGAAAGCACTCCGAAACGAACGCGTGTTAAAAAAACTTTAAGCCTTGGCAGCCACGTAGTTCTCTCTCTGTTGCTATCATTTCTGTCTTTTATCCAGAGAAAAGCTCAGCCTCCTCCATGACACCCTCCACGACCTTGGGAAACAAATATTTTCTGTTTTTGACCCCACTGAGACAGACGCCTTTTGGTTGACCAGTCGTTTTTCTTGCTTTTGAAGGCTTGGTCTTGTCTCTAGCTTTTTATCGAAGGAACAGGAGTGTTCGTTTTATTCTTGACCCGTTTTTTAGGTTGCATCTGCTTCCGTGTGCTCATCTAAGGAGCACTACATCCATCCGTGTTCTACCTCCAAATGTACATCGGGTGCGTGCATGAGTGTATTTCTTTTGCTGTCGAGGGGTGCCTTTGAGGTTGCCTGAATAGTGCTACGGCCTTCTTGCAATACAACACATAATATTTTGATAGCGGGGTGAACTTTTATCGGGCAGCACAGTCTACAGTTGAAAGGCAGCAGCAACGTTTCATTGGCGAGTGCTTGCGCTGAGGTGGGAAGAGAACAACTGCTGTGCAACGAATCTCTCTGGTCAATCAAGCTTATTTTAACGTGACCATGCCGTGTTTTCGACAGTCCATGAGCCTCACGAAACTTAATGAAGCCCGCCCACGTCACCCACCTCACGTTTGATCCAAATACCGTTCGTTTGGTACTCTGTCAGCCCCGCAAAGCGCAAGAGCTGCACTCTGAAGTCGAACAGTCCTGAATAGTGCCAAGCCGGCACTATAGAGGGATTTTCAGGCCCTGAATTGTGCCGGCTTGGCACTATTCAGGCACAATACCGAATAGTGCCGGTGCCCGGTATTGGTCAAATCGCCTGGGCACGTACCGGCACTATATCGGGACACCTACTGAAGCCTACTTCTTGCCTGACCGTTTGGGGAACATAAACAGCAGTGCCGTCCGTAAACAATTAGACCTCACCACCTACGCTGTAAGCGCTCTTTGGTAAGTGCTGCACACGTCGGGATATCTGGTGCAGTCGGTTTGAAGGGTTGCGGTTGCCAATATTGGGTCGAATGACACCCACCGGGGGATGCGAACGAGAGGCGCACTCTGTGGCACATCCTAAGTAACCCCCGCGAAAATGTTGTACATTCGTCGCAATAGGCAATATCAAGAACGGCCCTATACAACGGTTTTACTTCAGCGGGAGATAACACCAGCTGGATAGTATGGTTTCGTATACATGCAGGGACCTCAAGCAAATTGGAGCCCGACACTCAGCAACAGCCGACGACCAAGGAGAACAATCGACTCGGGAAGCTCTTCGGCCCCCTTCGAAGTCTGGCTTCGGTGAAGGCCGCGATACCCTTCTTGCTCAATCAGTCCGGGTCCACGCTTTTCTACTATCTTCTCAGCTCCCAAGGTACAGATTTCACTCCTCCACGAGGGAACGGTAGATTGAAGACTGAGGCACATCGGGGGGCACTGCCCGCGACTCGTCTGTGAGGCTTTGACGTGAAAGATTGATTGCTACTGCCGGCTGAGACAGCTAACCGTCATGTGACGACGCAACCCGATAATATCGCTTCCTTTTGTTCATGTGGGTTGCACTCTGAGTCGCACAACCGCCCAATTGCTTTATTGTTGAGATTTGAGGCATTCGTCAGGTAAACCCCTCGTGTTCCACATGCGGTTGATGTCTCCGTCCCTAGTTGACCATTGAAACGTTCATCCTTGACGCCGTCCGGGGCGCCTTTTCCCCAGACATGTCTACAGCCGTGCCTGTGTGCAACGCGCTGTCGCTCGTCTTCACCGCCGCCACCGCCATGGCGCTAGGGGAGACGATGGACCATCCACTTCGAACGGTGTCGGGCACTGTCCTTGTGCTGATGGGACTCGCCGTTTGTGTCGCCAGCAAGGCGCAGCTATTGAGATTGGTTCCATGAAGAACCGTTGCCACGAGATGTTGCAAGGCAGTGGTGTGCCGCATACGCCCATGGCACTGTGTAGATATTTGCTGTGTCGAATGGGCTTGTCAACACCGGATCAGACGTTTGAAAATCCCTTGCCGCTTTTTTTGTGTTGTTTGATTTGTGCCGGCGGCAGAGGTTACTTTCGGATCGTTTTAGATGGTGATGTGGGGTAAGGGAGCGAGATGCATGGAAGAACCGATAGTAATTTTAACAGCATACGTAGTGTTTTGCACCTTGTTTGGTCGTGTTAAATGTAGCTCGTTGTGATGACATCTTCCAAAATATGGTTATTTTCACCACAAAGCTCGTTTCTTTGTCCTCCCTGTCATACCTTGCCACATGTGTTGTATACTGCATTCCGTGCTGACGCTGTGTGGAATACGTCTGACCGATGTGGTTTAGATTGCACTTCTCTGATCGTATCTTCCATTAGAGCACGCTGTATCTAGCACGCAGATCACGACCACCCATCAGATCATGTTTGATCGGGGCAACTCTCACAATCTGCAGGCCGATGGCAACGAACGTCCACAACTAACTCCGTAGTGCTGTCACTCGGCCAATTCCAAGCACCATACCAAACGATGAGGGCTGCACCAATTCTGCATACGGGAGTTGGTATACTTGAATGCCTCCGAAACCTTTTCCAACAATCAAGCTTCCTGTCGTTGCTTGCAACCCTAAACGCGCCCTGGACGATAGAGGGACGCGCCGTTTTCTGGCACCCCGACGAAACTGGCCATTGCTCAGGAATTACACTGTTGGGGTTATGTCTTTGTGAAAGTTGGAGCGGTCGACGCCATGCAAAACATATTAAAAAAAATGCAATGGGCGGTATAAAACATGTAGGATGGCCGGGGAAACCGAAGAGCAACATTTATTTAAGCAGTCTCAGGACCAACAAAACTAGTACGTCAAGACGCCGTTGCCTGCACCCATTCCCTGGACAAAGGTTTCCACGTGTGGGCAACAACAGTACGTTTGACAATCATCAATACACAGCAAGATGCACCAGCCTAGTGTCAAGCCGCACGTTGAACTACCGAACATAGATTGGAACAATACTGTGTGGCGTAGCCGACTTACTCTGACCAACTCATGTACGACCTACAAATGGTCGTCCACTATTCGGGCAACTCCCCATCAAACTCCCAAACTGGTACGACTTGCGCACAACAAAACCCGATGCATGCAGGTGGACCAATCATTCTTGACTACGTCGTTGGCGCGCGATCCCCGGCGTAGTATACACGTGCTGAGAAATAGACTTGTTTTTACGGACAAGTCTAGTAGCCTTTTGCCTAGAACTGCCATACGCCCCCGCGAAACAGAAATTTCCCGCGACGAAATCTGGCTGGCACATCCTCTCGCAGTTTCTGCCTCCACAATCCTGCCACAACAAAGGTCTCTACAACAACCGAAAGTATCATGCACGCGTGGACGGTAACAAGAACCGCTTCAAACACGCTCTGGCTGTCAGCTCGCTCGTCGGATACGTCAACCTTCAGCAAGAGGGCAACATACACACTAACAGCTACCACCACATGGCCCATACGATTGACCCAGGTCTCCCACCTAGACGAGTACGGAGACACCGCTTCTGAAAGCAATGCGAAAAAGAAGGCCATCATCAGCGTGATTGCAAGCTGGGCTGCGGTGTTGGGGTAAATGAACACGATTATCCCAGTGAGTAATACGCGTCGGCCGCATTCGATGACCTCGTAGTAGAACACCGACGGCTTGTACGGTTGCCACAGCTCGGAGGTCGACTTGACACGAGCACTGTCGTTTCGGTCGGCTTTGTCCTTTTTCAACACCTCACGATCCCGAAACAACAGAATGCTATACAACACGGGAATGCCTAGGGGGTACAACAGGATCATGAAACCTGCGTACACTTGGAAAACCTTATGCTTGCTGGAGTCGCATTCGATGCGGTAGTCTGTACGCAAGTAGTTGCCGTCCTCGAGCTCGTCACACGCAAACGTTTTGAACAAGGTGGAGCTTACACTTGAGTATACCAGAAACGTCAGCAGCAGGAACACAAACACGTGCTTGTCCCAGATTATCCGCAGCTTCTCATTGGCCTCGCGATTGATACGGGTCGCAGCGGCGTAGGTTCCAGCTAAGAGAAGAACGGCGAAGATCGGGCCGATCGTAGCTGCGAGCAGTCGACCATGGAAGTCCATGTCCAAGACACATCCGACAGACAGCAACCATCCCAGGTCGAAGCCAAACACCTTCAGGCCGTCTATGAACTGCTGGTACACACCCGGGTAGACGACGTTCGCCGCAGAAGCAAACTACAGCAGTATTGGAACGGGCCATGAGGTACACGCGGGCAAGCAGCTGGGCGTGTCATGTCTCAGGGAGTCATAGGAACCTATTCCCGATTTTCAGCTCTCGGCACAAATCGGAAGGCGAAATGGATTCATGAAGGATCATCTATTGTAGTGAATCAATCATCCCGTTCCCACCCAAAATCGATGTCTGCAAAACTTCATACCTGTGTCACAATTTGCCACGAGACGATGACGATTTTCACAGATTGCAGCGGAACGTACCACCCCAAGCGCTCGAACACGTAGATTCTCCGCTCCCCTGCCTCCCCAGACATGATGTACCTGATCACAACAACGGCAACAAACACCGCCACAACGGCCAATCCAACAGCGAACGCGATGCCGCCAGAGCGACTGAAGCACTTGCTGCACGAATAGCCCAGGTTCGATGCGTAACCATTGCTGCAGATGGAGCAATCTGTTTGATTTGGCAAACACGGGGGATGGTAGCATGTCGCACTTCAGTAACGAGATCGTGAATCTTGCAGCACTACGCGTGTGTAGTGATATTGATGGGCACCAACAGAACAAAAGAATGGTCCGAGTGTTGGTCAATCTGTATGGAAACTGACGTTGGCGTTAGGGCACACCTCGAGGCAAGGTCGGGGTACTTGCAACCTCGTTGTCAGAGTTCTCAAAGCGGCACACACAACCAGCACAGCGCTCACATGGTCCTTCATAGCTCTCAAGGCAGTATCCTGCAGTGCCAGTCACTCCTCCTAGGCAAGCGTCAGCGTTGTAGCAAGGAAGAATTTTTTTGCTGGATGACGTAGCCCTCCAGTACCCGGGGTCGATCAACAGTGTTTCCAGGGTAACGTTGCCACCCGGGCTTGTGCTATGGTCCATCACATCCGAGCAAGTTGGGACTGCAGGTTGTTCATCAAAGGAGCATCCGTCGCACGCAACTCGACATCCATCGCAGACAGCCTCGAAGGTACCATCACCGGACTGCGAAACAGCAAGCCGAAACATTGGGAGGCAAGCACCGAGTTGCGAAAACATGCGCTTGGGACTGTGGAATAAGCAATTGGAGACGGCTGAGGAAAGCGGAGATGCACGTCATGGCTCCCCAAATTCATGCTACAGCTGCTGCCTCCCTCACCCCAGGCCTGCAAGTGTTCCGAAGGCCACGTGAGTAGGGTGTGCACCGCCTCTCGTCGGACTACCTTGTGAAAGACTATCCTCACTTGTATAAGACATGTCTTCGGGACCAACCTTCGGGACCAACCTTCCTGTTGCTTCCGAGTAAACTTGTTCGCGACCTATATTCGAATAATGTTTTTCGACCTTGAGCGGAAAACATCATCATGCCTCCATCATGAACATGCACAAGTAGTGTATCGAAACCCCAAGCGAGCGTGCTGTTACGTAGCTTGGCCTCCAGATCCAATGCAGCCACTACTCACCGTGTCGAATTCCAGGAACAGGTCTGGTCCACAGGTGAAGCCGTTGCCGGTGAAGGAGGAATTTGCCATCGTGGACACGAGCCCGATGTTAGACACCGCGGCCCCCTCTTGGTGGCCTGAAACGTTCTCGACAAAAGAGCAATTTTCCACAAATGCACTGCCTGCCAGTCTAAGCGCGCCCCCAACCTCCGCCGAGTTCCCCTTGAAAACGGAGTTGACTACAATGTCTTGCCCAGCTGCGCTGTCGACAGCTCCGCCGGATGCTGTCGCCACGTTGTCGATGAAGCGGCATCGGTTGAACTTTGTTGGAACTACGGGACTCAAGATACCTCTATCGTTCCCGGAGCCAAACACAGAGGCGGCGCCCCCAACCTGGGCGAAGTTGGAGATGAAGCTCACGTCTGAAAACGTGGGGCCGATCCCTGCCCCAGACACAAAAACAGCCCCGCCGGCAACCCCGGCCGAATTCTCGGTGAAGCTAACGTCCGCCGTGTTGATATCTAGAGAAAATGCACCGAGCAGGGCCAGACCACCCCCATTTTCTCCGCATGTGTTGTTGAAGAAGGTCGTTGTGCCGTTGATAGCCAGGCTTGATTCTAGGGGGTTGTAGGTTGAGTCGTAGGACGGCGACATCACCGCACCTCCTAAGGTGAGTGCCCTGTTCGACGTGAATTCGGCATGCTCGGTCCAGCCAACCGAAGTTCCATTCATCATGAAAATGGCGCCGCCGTGAAGAGCAGAATTTCCAGAGAACTCTGTCCCACCGCTCCAGGTGACTTCACTGCCGCTGACATAGAGTGCGCCTCCGGCAAGGCTCGAGGAACTCCCGATGAACCTTGTCAAACCTCCACTCCAGTGAATCGTGGAAGCTAAGACTGCACAAATGATACCACCTGCTGCTGAAACGCCGGTGACTCTGTTTTCAGTCATGGTCGTATTCCCATCCCACGTAGCGACCGAGGATGAAAGAAAGAGAGCCCCCCCCAATACCGCCGAATTATTGAACATCTTCGTATCCCCGAACCATGACACGGCTGAAAAAAGGGAGAACACAGCACCTCCTGAATCCGACGCATCGTTTTCTGCTAGTACTGTCTCCCCGCTCCACCCGACGCTGCCGTGAAACACGTACAGTGCGCCTCCGTCTCGGGCGCTGTTTCCGGTAAACTTCACTTGTCCGCTAGAAGAGGCATTCGAGCCATCTTGTACAAGAAGCGCACCGCCCCAACCTACCTCTGTGTTTAGGTCACCCAGCGCGCGGTTGCTTTCGAAGGACGTGTTGCCGCCGAACGACAAGCTCGAGTCCATTTTAACCAAAACGGCACCGCCCCCATAAAAAGCCGAGTTGTCGAAAAATGTGCTTGTTGTTTCTGTTGTACATGAGACACGGGACCTTGCCGACACCGCCAGAGCTCCTCCGAAACCTCCGGCTCGATTCCCTTCGAAAACGCTTAAGGCTTCCCCACTCCATGATGCGGCAGACCCTTCGTCGACGAACACAGCGCCACCGTTATACCCTGCCTCATTACCCAAAAACTCCGTTTGTGCGCTAAATGAGGCCATGCTCCCATTCCACAGGTAGAGCGCGCCCCCAAATCCATAGTCTCCGACCCAATTGTTTGCGTATGTAGTAAAATCGCTCCATGATGCGCTCGAGCCATGAGCGCTGCTCAAAGCGCCACCATAGAGTCCAGCGTTATTGGAAAAAAAATCGTTTGGGCCACTCCAGGACACGACCGAGCCATTGTCCATGCTCACGGCACCACCTGCACGTCCAGCGGTGTTGTTCGCGAACATAGACACTTCACCCCACGATGCACTGGAGTCGCTCTGAACCCTGAGGGCGCCTCCCGAATCACCTGCCGTGTTGTTGAGCCATGTTCCGCCCCCCGAAACCACCGAGCTGCCGGTCACGTACATGGCGCCACCGTCGATGCCCGCCTCATTGCCGCTAAAGGTCGAGCGTACGCAGTACACGCTGGAGCCATCAGACAAATAAATGGCGCCACCGTATGACGAAGCTGCGTTGCCGACGAAGCTTGTCCCATTGAGCGTCAAGCTCGACCTCGCCGCAGCGATTGCTCCCCCAACTGTGCTGGAACCGTAGCTGACGTTGACGCCGCTCAAGTACAGGTTGGCGTTGACGACGGTAAAAATCCGTGTCGACGCATTCCCTTCCACAACGGCACTCGAATCGGCACCCGAGACAGTGAGGACGGTACCATCCACCACATTGAAAGGCTCACCCACCACTACGCGGCCTCTCCACTCCACCTCGAACAACCCGCCGGAGCAGTTGACCGCTGCTGCCAGAGCCTGGGCTTGTGCCGAGCTTTCCACCACCCACGTCTGCTGAGCGTCCGCTGTACAAGGGAGGGCGAGCGGTGGCGATGGTTCGCAGTCATGGAGCTCTTCACTAGCGCTGGGATCCAAGCACTCGAACGAGGTTGTCATGCAGTTGACACCCTGGCAGCTGCACACACAACAATCGCCACCGTCATAGCCGCATAGATCGTTGTTGTTGGCCTCGGAGCATGAGCCATCGCCGACTGTCAGGTAGTCCCCGGTGCAATCCGGGAACTCAGCGACAAGGGAAAGGTCTAGGCAGGTGGTGTCTCGGCAGTTGAACCCGTTCTCCCCACACGAATACTCGGCAGAGCTGCTGGAGGCACACGAGCACTCACAACACTGACGTGTTTGAATGATCAAAAGTTTTTCGCAAATATCAGCGGGACGTACAGGAGGGGGGTTCAAGGAGGGCGCCATAGCAGGAGGTTTTCGTCGGTCACAGGGACATTGATGGCTTGCATCATGGGTGGGGATGCCTCGTGTTAGTTCTAGTGCAGAGAGAGGGAGCACTGTTGACCAGGATTGATGCCGTGCCAGCAATGGCATTGATTGCATAGCCGGGGGTCTGATGAGGTGATTTTACAAGGGTGACCAAAAATGCAGGGATCCTTTCAGGCACCAAGCGTATAGCGCATATGTTCAATACCGCGGGCTGAGTTAGTAGGTTGTTGATGTTGCTAACAGGGCTCAATGACGAGGGATGCCGGATGACAACAAAACAACGTAGTTGATTGGGCGGTCTCATTGGTCCGCTTTTGACCTTGTTGTATTGGAGCTCGCTGACATTATGCACAGGAGGTTGACTGACATCCTCGGGCTTCCAACAAGAACGAGTTGTTGGGCTTCGTGTACTGATGCCGCAAAAATGGCAATGGTTGGATCTCATCTTGGCCTGTGGATTCGTTTACCATAGAATGAAGCGATCATGCCCGAGAGGGACAGTGCGGCCTCGAGGAAATTGGTACTAGTAGTTCATTTTCGTTCCTCACTTTCCTCTGTTGCCCGACCGACCCATCCTGACCGCACCCACTGGTAACACACGATATATCACACCTATGTAGGGAACACCATCAGGCAGCAGCTAACAAACTTACATCCCCCCCATCGTAGTCGCACGACGGGTTATTGTTGATTTCGTCGCACCAACTATCCCCCTTCCAGCTTTCTTCGCACGTCGCTACCTCGGTCGTAGACGCTGGATCGCAGTCGGAGTACAGGCAATCGAAGTCGCTGTCCTCACACAAGAGAGACGACGTGCAGTTTCCCTTACAGCCGTCGCGGAAAAGTGCCAGCAGCAGAGCGGCGAAGAGGCCAGCAGTGATAGCATGGCGAGTCATGCCTCGCTTCATCGCAGCCACGAAAGCCCTTCGTTCGAAGGCCCTGCGGAGAGGAGAATGAAGAGTGTTCTTGAAGACGGGAAGACGGATCTGATGTCGGGAAAAACACGGTCTAGGAGGGTTTCAAAGAACAAAGGCGCCAGCTACTACATTGAAGATACAACTACATGTAGAACCTTCTCCGATGACATTTTGGAGGCACTCCTGTATTGGGGTAGGCCATGGTGTACTTGACGCGTTCCGAGGGCGGCCGCGCAGGGACATCGTTCGAGGAAACCGTGGTGAGTAGCATTGTAACGTGCCCAATTCTATCATCCGACTCGCTGTGGTGTGGCTGTGTGCTGGAGGTTGATCTGGGTTGGGCTCGGATTGGATATGAGCGAGCAGATTGGGTGTAGCCTTGGGCCTAGGTAGGTGTTGGGCCTTGTAGGACCGCCGTATTGGGTAGTGCTGCGTGGTGTTGAGGCTGCCTTTGGTTGCCAATGTCGATCGCGTTGCCCTCGCTCGGTTATTACTCGTCTTCTGACGCCTTCTGCGGACGTCAATTTTCAGAAATCGAGAGGGAGATGCAGAACGCGCCACCTTTGAGAAATCTGTGGCCAAGAAATGGGTCGATTGTCACGGAGAAAACGTAACACATTCCCATCGTAGAACCGATACATTCCCTGTTGGTGTCTGCAATGCCATCGCGATCGGGGGCGGACCAGACTATCGTAGAGGAGCATAAGGTGTTGGGACTCGATTTTATCGGTTCTGGGCCTTGCTCTAGTTGAGCGCGAGCAGAGTGCCCCGGTGGTCTAGTGGTATCCTCGTAATCCGCTAGTTGCAGAGGTCGTCAGTTCGAATCCCCACGGGGTGATAACTTTACGAAATTGGCGGGTGAAAGCGAAATATAGCTAAAAAGCTCTCGTGAGTACCAAAATTCGACTTTAGCACCGTTGACGAGGGAAAGGGACGACTGAACCCTTCTCGCGATGAAAAAAAACTTCAGCACGCACCGCACGAGGAAGGTGGGGCACGAAAATAACTATGAACGAGAAAAAAGCCCTGGTGTTTACCCCCTCCTGTGTGACCGTGGATGGTTGTAGTTGTACGAAAAAATACACCGAAAAGTGTAGTTCTCTACATGCGCTGAAAAGTGTAGTGGTACACGTCTCACCACAAAAAATGGGGGGAGTGTCGCCATAATAATTAGGACGAAAACACACACACACACAGAGTGACAAAAAAACTCTCCCGTGACTCTTCACAACTACCAACTTGTCGAACATGATCTGTGTACATGCGGCACAAATACTCCAAGTACCGTCCCGCTGACGACACCAAGCAGATTATCGGGGCTCTTGACCAAGTATCGTCCTATGGATGGTACCTGGATCGTACCTGCCTTGCCTGCTTATCTGCATACTTAGTGCCACCAAGACCACCACATTTGCCTGCTGATGAAATACGGAGGGTCGGGAAGAAAAGGAGTCTCCTAATGGTGGCGCGTTCTGCAGACGTAGTCAACGTTTTACCGCCCAGATCATTTCCTTTTTTGTCTTCGATCAGCAAACTGCGTTCCACCGTTGCTGGCACACATTATTACCGTGCCAGCCCTCTCATATCAAGGACCTCGTAAGAATTTGAGCCTCAAGAAAACAAGACAGAAGATCGTAAGAATTTGAGCTCGCCGATGGACAGGAACAAGAAGTGGAGTAAGAATCGCACAAACCAACCTCTCAATGACAAAGAAACTCATGGATTTGGGGATGCACGTGGAAACAAGACAGGGCGGCTGGGCCATGACACGGCTCGTCAGCGACTATCATCTTGACGCGATGAGGGCGTCATTGCGATGCAACTTCAATTCGGATGTGGTCCTCAGGAGCCTCCCCCACCGAAGCAGGACTGCGCGTTGATGAAGCATTTTTGGTGCTCGTTGAGGTTTGGTTTTGGGTGGTTCCGGGGACAGATCAATCTGGCGGCTACGACGCGGATATGCCAAATGTGTACGACTTCCGCGTAGTGTCGGCATATGATCCAAACACCATCAGTTTGACGCATACATTGATGGAGTGTAGACGAAGCAAACGCAGCAGTAGAAGCAATGGCGTTGATGAAGACGATCGACAGTCGCTACAAACCGGCGGCACACTGGCTTTCAGAGCGCGGATTCCCAACGTTCGTAATAACAACCCCAAGGGATGAGGACAGTCGCAATAGTTTGGGACCACACGTGACGATTGAATTCCAAGGGGACCAGATATCTTTTGTCCGCCCTCCCGAGAGATAACTCGATGCTTGCAGAGTTCTTGGTAGCGGTAGTCCAACAACTTCTACCGTATGCCAGTAAACATGCACGCGCAACAGTACTGTGTTGCGTACGCTGGTCGTTCATGCGTATGTTACATGTAACCCATGATACACGCCATGAAACAAAGGCGTGTTCGGGGGTTCGTAAAATTCGTAAAAAGTAGGATTTTCACGCCTGCCTGGTACTGCCCCGAAGAACGCCGTTTCGGGGGGTGCGATTCCGCCCCCTCGAGGTTACGTACGCCTCCTCCTCGTCCTCCTCGTCCTCCTCCCCCCGTCCTCCTCTTCCTCTGTTCCCATTCTTAGGTTTTGACACAGAACATGCATGCATGTGTTTCGTATGCTTGGCTTGTGTCTTGTTACCAGACAGAGTATATGTTTGCCGACTCCTTCACAATGAAACTTCGAGGATATCGCACCAAACCAACGTGCGTGTAGGTTTGGGTGAAGAATGTACAGTCTATGTCCGAAATATAGTAGGCGGAAGGCGAACGAAGCACTCAACACAATTGCGAGCTCCAACAAACCAATGAATGCAACGTGCTCCGGGGTCGTTACGGTCTAGCACGAGGGATCTTCGTGAAAGCGCGTAGAGGTGTGACGTTACTCCGGGTATTTATTGCAAATACATACTGCAAATTGACTCGAGATTCGAGTGCAGTGTGGCGTATTGGCGTGCATGATTGCAGTGTGGTTTCTACATCACGAACACGTTTTGGCGCACCGCGGGCACTGAAGACGTATTGTAGTGCTAGTGTTTTTCATCTGTACAACTAGTCTATAGGTCACAAATATTGATATACACACTGTTGTACACTGCTGTGTACGCCTACCGCCTGTCCACAAAACGAGAGAAAAAATCGAGGGAAACAATGCTCTGCAAGTTTCTCCTCGAATTGAGACCTCTCTGGGGGTACCAGGGTGTGCGGGATACCTTTTTCGGGCACCCTCGCCCACAATACATGTTTCCTGTGTATGCATACGAGCGGACCAACACTGCCGTACATAAGCACCTGTCTCTCTACACGTCTCACTACAACGTTTTTGTTGTTGTTGTTGTTTCTCACATTAGCTCAATAGTCCGCAAAATGGGGAGCCCGTGGTCTCAAAACCCGGCACATACGACGCCGCGGGGAAACAAAACAAAAATAGGCTACAAACCACTCGGAAAAAGAAAACATGATAGAAAGAAAATAGCAGGTATCGCACCGACCGTTCGAGAAAAGAGCCCTCGGAAACCGATCAAAATAAAACAAAAACAAAAATAAAGGAGGACGCTTCCCACACCCGCCCAAAGAAAAAATCAAAGGGTAACGTACCAGCACCAGGCACTACGCACCAGGGCATGGGAGCAACGGGGCAAACAGGGCAAAGAGGCGGCAGATGAGCAGACAGCCAGACCTTCAAAAACAAAGGCAACAGCGAAAGCGAGATCAAGGTAAGCAACACAGCAGAGTAGGCAGGGAGGTCATGAAAAAAAGAAACACAGCACAGAGGCCGAAGGCAATATAAAGAGCATACACAAAGGAGAATAGCATACAGCAGGGAGGGAAACAGGGCGCAACAATATCAGCCGGGTACATAGCTCGCCACAAGTGCTGCCTCGGCCGCCCTACTCGCTTCTACAGCAGTGCCCGGTCG
>CACKRE030002252.1:0-11538 GCA_902602495.3 Ectocarpus sp. CCAP 1310/34 | reverse complement strand
TCGATTTGTCCTGTGTTCCATCAATTCTCGGCCTTGCGACAATCAATGTGTTCTTTTCTCTTTGTCATGTCCAACGTCAATACACGTCTGTCCTGTCTCCCGTCACTGTTGACGCACTGCCTAGCTTGATAACCCGCATTTCGTTATGCGCAAGAGCTCTGACCAGCCTACAAGATGGTTGTTAACTAGCGCACTGTATCACCGCAATGATGTAGCCATGCTGTCTATGTCTCACTTCGGTGACCTCATGTACCACCACACGCACGCCTCGCGGCGGATGCGCAGCAGCAAGAAGGTTTCGGTCATCCCTTGAGGGTGAGTCTAGCCCTGCTCGCCAAAAAGACCCCCCCCTTCGCCACAAACAACCCACGCCTAACCAAAAGCTAGTCGAGGAGCGCGGGGAAGAAGGGAGAGTTTGATTGGTCAGGAAATAAAAGTTCAGAGAAATGGGCTGTTCGAAAGAACCTCCGCGTGACAGAAATTTGGCCCAAAAACAGGGTCAGGCGCAAAGGTTATGACTCTTTTATTCTAACCATAGGCAGTTCACTGGGGGACGGGGATGGCCATCCCCGTCCCACCATGCTCGGGGAGGGGCTTTGTGGGGTATGTGCAAAACCCATCCGCGCACCCCCCGCCAGAGTACCTCCCACTCTGGTCAGTCCCTCTGGATACCTGGGCACCTGCCGGAGGTGCCGGGGTGGAAAACCTACGGAGATACTCGCAATCCCGTTGTGCTGAGAAGGTCGGACTGAGAAAGGTGAGGCAACATGAGATATCGATGATGCAGAGGATGAGACTCTGCGTTCAGAAGGCGGCCCCAACCCGACCTTGGCCTATTCGATGGCCTCTTGCCACGCTTCTAGTGCGTACCGTATGCAACGAGTGAGACAGGCCCGTGCTGTGTTCATGTGGGCGACCTCAGTACGTTGCGGTTTCGCAAAATGTGGAGTATTGATCAAATGGCGGTAGTTCTGTCAACACCCTGAGCGACAGATTCCTCGCTGGGCTCTGTTTTTTAAAACGCTTCGAATTGACCTTCACCTCCCGGAAGGCGTGTGTAGGGTCTGCGGTGTGCCTTGGGTTCAGAAAAAGGCGCAATACCTTGTGCCCACAGCAGTCCAGATGGGTAGTTCTAAGTGGCCGAGTGGCAAAACACTGAGTGTAGACCGAACGCGGGTGTCGTTTCCCCCACAACCCTTTCGACTGCCGGAACACCCCGGCTAAAAAGTCAAATTTCCTTGACCGCTGACACCCAACCTCTCGAGCGTATTGGCGTCGTGCCTGCTGCAGTTTTTTTGTACCGTTCGCGAATACCGAAGCGTATCGCGTGCGCCGTGTTTCCCAGTGTTGCTGAAGTCCCAGAGGTGTAAAATATAATATATGAAGTGCTCACCTTATACGGGTGTCCTAATGCAGCACGACCCAAGAAGCTGGCCAACCTCTGGGGGACCAAACACAAGTTTAAAAAGCAAGCTATACACATCCGTGAGGCTAGGGTTTAAGTGCCGTTAGCTCGTTCGAAGTAAACGTTCGGCGCAGAAATATCGAAGTCTAGCCGCCAGTTGTCGGTCAGCGGTCTACGGTGCAGTGGAAGGCGGACCATTTTGGGTTCTAGTTGGGGTCGATACATAGCTCATATCAGACCCTTTCAGCTATGGCGTCGAAACGGGGCCTAATTCCAACTACGGTATGTACAACATCAGCAGTCCCCCTGCGCTGGCGCACAGGATGATGCTGTGCTTGTGTTGCCACAGGAAGCTTGGGCACGCTTATAATACCATGTTCCATTATAATGGTTGTCCATCTCTTTTATTTTTGTTTTATACTCGAGTACTCTTTGATGCAGAATGTTGGAGTCTTGAACTCTCAGTCCATTCTCAATGTATGTCCGCATTAAGCTCCACCTATTACCGGATACTTGTACTGCCGTAGGCTTTTGTACATAAATGGTTCAGAAAACCTTGATGTACTCCTGCTCATGTCGGATACAAGGCTTGGGATGATTGCGATTGCTCTGTTCGCGCGCCTCCACCTACAGGTATGGACGCTGCAAACCCCACCACGCCGGATCGCTCTACTACGGTCTTGGGGACTCGTGACAACCACACTCCGAGCGAATCGTTCCACAGACAAGAAGGGGAGAGGGGGCGAAAGCGCCGAAACCCCGGTCGAGACGCCGTAGTCCAAGACAACCTCGAGTCCGCAGACGACGCCACAAAGGTATCGTATGTGATGGAAGTCGCCGCTTTTTTTTTATTTTTTTTGGGAGCGTGCATATAATCGTGTACTGTGGAGAGAAAATGTCTTCATTCGAACCAACGTTTGGAGTCCACCAGTTGCGCTACTAAATAGCCTTCCGCCATCAAAGCACCGGATGGAATTGGTAAAGGATCGTTTCCCGTTGTGCAATGGTGCGTGTGTTTTGCTGTGCAGGGAGGCTCCGGGAACCCTCGCGGATTCGACCCTGACAAACTCAGGGAGGGGTTACATGATGCCAAGCTACCCGTGTACCAGTACCTCGAGCAAGGCTTGCGGGACCTCCGTACGCGCGAACTGGACACTCCGGCATTCCATACGGAGGTTGGAAAGTGGTGGGATAGCCACCGGGGCAGACGCCCACCCTTTACGGGTACCCGCACCTCTACCGGCGCATGCCTGTCCGCCTTGTGCAAGGCGAGTGCGCAGCTTTTTTTCTTGGATGTTTTCCCCGGCGTGTAGCATGAAATATGCTTGTGTTAGATTTGTCTCTAGATGCTGCCCTTGTCTTACACCATTGGTCCCTTGTTCCCTGTGCCGTGCCGACTCGTATTTCCCGCGTCAGGACGAGGACCTCGCCCAGTATTACGGACTTCGTAAGGTTAGCTCCAAACCGACCAAGTGGGTGTTGTCGCGGTCATCTTTGGGAGAGGAGCGAGCCGAAGCGCACATCAGTTTCGGCTTCGGCCTACCGGCTGGGTGGTGCGAGGAGTTCGGCCCGGACCACTCGTGGACGTTCAAGAAGACGCACGATGGAACACCAGTAGCGGTGGGTTGGTTAAAACTTATTTAGTTTTCCTGCAGGCCACGTGTGCATTTGCTCTGGTTGATTATGTAGGTGGGCGTGGAGATGGCGCGCTTGCTATGAGACTTTTTTCGGTGACCTCCTCCCACACTCTCCTTTTGTATCTCTTGCTGTTCGTACCCGGTCCCTGCCCCCACCCCCATAGGCACTGCTCTCTTGTTTCGAATATCACGGTCGTCGTCGTCTCTTACGCACGTGTGATCCTTTGTCGTTTGTGTTCAATCTTTGGTTCATTGTTCCCTTTTTTTTTTCTTTTCGTTTGGTAGGGGTACTCACAAGTGTACTCTGGGCTCGCAAGGCGCTCCTCCTTTATGATGTCTTTTCGTTTTTTCTTATCCGTTGCAGATCTCCGTTGAAAAGCCTGGACCCGGCGGTGCAGGGCGTGTGGACAAGATCACCTTCCATCATAGAGACGTGACAGCTGACTTCATAGGCTTGAAGAAGTTCATCCACACCGCCGGTGACCTCCGACAGGTGAGAGTTGTGGTGGAAGCCACGCCTCGTCCTTCGGTTTCCGTTAGGGCATTGTCTGTTGATGGTTTTCAATTTCGTGTTTGTGCTTGACTTCGATCCTAACTTAGAGATTAAGTTTATTTGCCGAGAGAGCCTATGGTTCGCCATTTTTCGTTTTCTTGTTTTTTGTATTGTTCCTGCCGTGGTCGCTAGTGCGTCTGCCCCGGTAAACACCGCTGCGACTACTGCTGTGTTCACATCTGCGCGAGATTATCCTGGTGATGTCTTCAAGTGCTGTAGGGCGCCAGTTGCATGAAGAGGGTTGTCGACCCTTGCCCGCCTCGTATTTGCCTCGCCCATACCCTTACGTGGCCAACTCTGACCAATGCTGCAACATGTTCCTCCTACTCATCGTCACTGTTCTTTCTAACAGGTTCTGGAGGTAGTGGATGCGAAGCGGCCGTGCGCTGGGATCCGCTATATCCACTACGGCGACGACTACTGGGGGCGCGACGCCTTCGGCAACGTTGTACGAGATGCGCTCAGGCGCGGGCAGCCCCCCGACATGGAGGGGGTGGGACACTTCCCGGGACCCCCTGGCTCAGGCGAGGGTAGCGTTAGCGCTACGCTCCACGTCGTTGGCGATGAACACCGGTTTCGTCACGCCCGGTGCCGAGGCACCTCTCGGCAGGACGGCTCTTTCCCGCGGTGCGAATAGTGTAGGAATTGGCACGCCAAGACCTTCGCCCACAAGCTGTCCAACGCCGCCTCGGCCGCCCGGGCGGAGACCACGAACAACAAGTACCTCTCTACTCCACAGATGGTGAGTTAAAACGATTCGTTTTCGTTGCGGGAGCGTCGACAAATGGATTGTTTACGTGTGTTGGTCTATCCTTAACTAGTGTCGGTCAACAATTATACGGACTGCTCGGGCGTGTCACAGACGCAAAATGGGTACCAGGTGTTGTTGTTCTCTGCACCACTTTGTTTCATCGGAAGCTATCCTCCTGGCCGTTCGCAGGATACGCTCAGGCGTCCCCTTCGCTCTCGATCGGTGGAGCCAACATGAACCGAACTCCGTTCGCTCCCTTCATATCTCAAACACCAATTCTCGGATTGTTTTGTTGCTGTTTTTCTTTGTTTCAGCTGTCGAAGATGAACGCGCAGGTAAGGGATAAGTGGAATCTCCGAGATCGAGCGAGGTACTGGGAGCAGAGGGTGGAGGAGTCCGCGAAGGACGACATCGTCATTCACCCCGGGGAGGACGATGATCAGGGCCGTCGGCTACACGAGGCTCTGAAGACCGAGGACGTGGAGGAGCTGTTCGCCGACATCCCGGAGGATTCATATGAGAGGGCGCTGGTCGACGTGAGTTGTTGCTCAGCCCATTGTGTGTGCGCGTCGGGGTTTCCTCTCGGCAGCTATAGTGCTTACGTTTTGGGACATTATGCTGAGTATTGAAAAAATCTGCGGACCAGACGGGAAGCTTGTGTACAATGCGATGAGGTACCAATATTTCGTTTCCGATTGCCACGGCAAATACCACACAGCGCCTGTGCGGTCAAGTACAAGTATCCTCTTTCCAAGCGCTACCACGGGCGTGGTATAGTCGTGTCGACAACTGTAATGTAGCCGGACACCGCAACTGCGTTGCTTGCCGTCTCCGTTTTTTCGCTGCAGCACATGATGGACCGCAACGAGCGCGAGGGGCCCAAGAAAGGTTGGCGCTACTCACCGAAAGTGGTTCGGTGGTATTGTTACGCCTTGGCGAAGATGGGCAAGGCTGGGTACGCGCTCATCCGAGACATCCTTCATCTCCCGAGCATCTCTACCGTCAACAGGGCCAGGAGGGCGGGTCGTGGGACGGCCACTTGGGGACTTCAGCACGACCTGATTGAGGTATATCGTATATCCTCTGTTGACTATTCTGAGCAGTCGCTTTACTTTGCGGGAGGTGCCCTTGTCCAAACCCAGACTATTTGGCCGAATTGTTGATGGTGCTACCGGTTACAAGTGTGAGGATTTCGCATGGAGTCGGATGGTTTGTGCCAATCCCTATAACACGGTCGCCTCGCCGCCTCCTTCGTGCGGTGCACTTGTTTGAGCTCCTCCGCTTTTCCTCTCGCCCGTCTCTCATTATATTCCTCAGGCGCACGGGAAGATGGCTGCCGAGGAGAACCTGGGTAGGTTCGACCTCGCTGGCATCCTTTGCTGGGACTGTATGCACCTCAACACCAACGGCTTCACAGTGCGCCCGAATGGAGGAGGGATTTCTGGCCTGGTGTCCGGTGACTCAGTCTTGTACCACCCGCTGGAGGCCGTGCAAGGTGTTGACAAGACCATCAGCTTGGAAGACACCCTCGAGACGTTCATGGCGACCCAGTACCTGGAGGTAGCAGCATGCGTATATACGAAGTATGATTTTTTTTATTTTTTTTGTGTGTTCAGGTTTTGTGCTTAGGGGTCTGTCGTGTAGTGTCGCGCGTAGGAATGCGCACGCAGTGGTTATAAGATGCGACCAAGCGTAAAATATCTTTGCTCGTTTGCGTTGTAGGGTTAGTTTGCGGTGGGGGTGGTCACATGGATTGCCGGGGCGCTACTGCTCTCAGGATTCATGCGATGTGTTTTTTCGCACAAACTCACCCACCATCGTGCTGTTTTTTTTGCTCCTTGTTATTTGCCTTGCCTGTCCTTCCCTCTGCTGTTTGTTGTGTGCTTGGCCATCCCTCTTTGGCTCGCCCGCGGCGCTGGCAGGTGTGGTGGGTTAGCATCGGGAACCCGAAGTACAAGTTCTGCGTCTACCGGGAAGCGGTGAGGGGCCTGAGCGGGCCCAAGATCTCGCGCATGCTCGATGAGATCATGCTCAGGTTGTACGAGGCCCATCCGGACAAGAAAATCGACGTCATCGGCACCGTCTGTGATGGTGCCGGCGAGCAGTAAGTCGCACAGTTTTTTCTTTGTTGTAATGATGAGGGGGGTGGGGGGGTGCTGAAAACCATGCAGACGAACCTGACCGCACGTGTCCTGCGCCCGACCTGCACCCAACCAAGCATGTCCGCCCTCACTTTATCTGACCGCCATATGTTGTTGTCGCCTTTTCTTGTCTGCCCAGCCGTTCATTCCAGACGAAGCTCGCCACCTCAACCTTCGGTGAGTGGGCCGATCCGAAGTCGCGGTTGGAGGAGCGCTTCGCGGACTTCCCAATGGCCTTCAACCACCCCCACCATGGCGAACCGGTGTTCAACATGTCCGGCCCCCCGCATCTCCTGANGGTTGGAGGAGCGCTTCGCGGACTTCCCAATGGCCTTCAACCACCCCCACCATGGCGAACCGGTGTTCAACATGTCCGACCCCCCGCATCTCCTGAAGCAGGTCGTCAACGCTCTTTGGTACAGCAGCCTCCCCAGCAAGCAGCGGCACCTCAAGAACCTGTTCTGGAACCGCGACACGGAGGAGTTCGAGTGGGTGTCGTTCTCTCTCAAGACCCTGGAGACCGTATGGGTAAACGAGGAGCGCGGCGGTGGGTCTCTTTCAGCGGCGGAGGTGGCTTCGAACCTCCGCCGTTTCCTCAAGTTCGAGCCGGAAATGCTGGACAGGAACAGCCACAACTGCATGAGCGTGAGGCTGTCGGCCAAGGTATGAAAACTGTGACTAGTCATACCCCACCCCCCCGAAGAATGTCTTGGATGTGAAGCTAGTGCAGTCTTCCTTTCCTTTTGTTAAAAGTGTTGGGGAAGTTCGTATCACGGGCGAGGGTTGACGTCGGTGAAGTTGAGTGGGGTCGATGTCGCATTCAGGTGTTCACGCAAGCGGTAAATCTACGCCCTTGCTGTGGCCGATTTTCGGCCCGATATTGATTTCAATTCGGATAACGTGTTCGCAAACCTACGGCAACGTCCGCGCTGAGCCATGTCTACCTTTTTTATNGCTAGTGCAGTCTTCCTTTCCTTTTGTTAAAAGTGCTGGGGAAGTTCGTATCACGGGCGAGGGTTGACGTCGGTGAAGTTGAGTGGGGTCGATGTCGCATTCAGGTGTTCGCGCAAGCGGTAAATCTACGCACTTGCTGTGGCCGATTTTCGGCCCGATATTGATTTCAATTCGGATAACGTGTTCGCAAACCTACGGCAACGTCCGCGCTGAGCCATGTCTACCTTCCGTATTTCCGCAGTGCGTGTCCCGGACCGCAGTTTACGTCTGTGGCNCGCAAGCGGTAAATCTACGCCCTTGCTGTGGCCGATTTTCGGCCCGATATTGATTTCAATTCGGATAACGTGTTCGCAAACCTACGGCAACGTCCGCGCTGAGCCATGTCTACCTTCCGTATTTCCGCAGTGCGTGTCCCGGACCGCAGTTTACGTCTGTGGCTGCGCCCAGGAGAAGCTCGCTTCTCCCAACGGAGAAATCGCGTGTTACGCGGAGCTGGCCGAAGTGATGAACGACTTCTTGGATATCATGAACGGTGTGTGAACAATACGATGTCGTCCTCCATGTCTTTTTTTTTTTTTTTCGTCTGGCGGGGAGGGGGGGGAGGGCGACCACAAGTAAAAACGGCTCGACGGAGTGATGGGGAGGATAATTCGTTCATTTTTTTTTTGTGCTAAGCAGAAGTGCGGCGTCGCCCTACATGCGAATTTCCTCGTCCCTCTTTCATGGCTATTCCCGCATGTTCGATTAGGGATAAACAACCGCACCCCATCCTCACCGCGCCTTCCAATGATCAGGCGTCTACGGGCTCAACGAGGTGGAACGCAAGCAGGGGGGGAACAAGCGCAAGGGGTACATCACCGGCGCGGACAGCCCTCTGTTGGGAAGGCTCTTGGAAATCCTTGAGTTCTTCGACTCGTGGCAGGTCAGCCTCGAGGCGCACTTTGGCCCAAAGGAGTGGGCGAACCACTTCATCACCGACTACTCGTGGACCGACATGCGCACAACAATCCTTGGATTCGTGGCGATGTGTCGCTATGTGTTCAAGGACGAGGACCTCGTGAGCGGGGGGCGCTTCTTGTACCCCCGCATGTTCAGCCAGGTGACCCAGTTTTTTTGTTTCGTTTCTCTGCTTGTTGTATCACTTGTGGCCTTGTTCTTGACCAGCTGCACGCGGCCGTGCTTGGTATTATCCGTTGTAGGTGATGCATTGTGTGCGATGTCTCATTTATTGTCCCTGTGCATGTTGTGCGCTTGAACTAATCTTTTCCCGTATGACCATGATGCGTTTGATCGCCGTTTGCATCGCCGTGAGCAGGACATCCTCGAGCACAGGTTTGCGCACATCCGGTCTGGTCGGGGGACGCACAAGAACCCGACGGCCATGCAAGCGATCGAAGCTGCAAGGGCTGGAGACACCGCGCGGATGTTCCATGGCACAAGGCGGCGCAACTCTTCGAGGTCGGCTGGTATGGCGTTCCAGCTCGAAGATTCGCAGGGAGTGCGCGCTGCATTCCCTGCGAACGCTTCTGAGCGCGCCCAAGTAGTAAGAGCCGAGACGCGGGACGACGCACACCATGTTTTCGAGAGTCGCAGTTTCAGATGTGCCGAGGGCTGTCCGTTGTGCTGGCTTTAGTGCGGTTGGGTGTCAGCGTAGGTAGCGACATGCCCAGCAGCCATGGGCACTTCGACTTCACGTTTTCTTCTACATTTCCCCCCGGACTTGGTTGTACCATGCACGTGCTCAGCCCGCAGGTTATATAGATGGTGTGTGTGCGGTTGTGTTGTTTTCGGTGTTTGGCATTATGTCCTCGTTTGGGCGATCGGATATTTTCAGTTTCTGTTCATGTGCGCTCTCTTCCATTTTTTTTTTCGTGGGGCGGGGCTTATTCCTGTTTTGTGCTGTCGTGTGGCCGACTATTCGTGTTTGCTTGTCTTTCGGCATGGAATATTTTCGAGACGCATGTTTTTGAGGCGCGTGGCGCTCGATGTCTACCGGGCTTTACTTTGTGACGTTTGGTGTGGAGGGATCTCGATCGGAGTCTAGGTACATAGCTGAACCTGCCCCGTCACCCTGAGGTTTTCGATTTTATTTGTTTTCTCGTTATTTATGGCACTGCTAAATTATCGTGAGCAGTCTCAGCTGGTTCCTTGCAGATGACAATGCAGTGGAGTGTAGTGTTATGTTGAGCGGCCGAACGGTCGTGTAGGTTCATGTAGTCGATCGACACCCACGTGGTCCAACAGCACTGCTTGATGTATGTGGATGCTCCCTACAACGACATACGTGTTGGAGTCATTTGTGTGGTACGCGGGCGTGGGATTGGAACGGAAAAATCATTTCGAGGATGAGCCAGGGCCCGTCGTGTCCAGTGTTGGGCACGCTGTCACGAAAGAGCGTATGGGAGGAGCTCCGCACGAACACACCGGACAGTTTCGTGTTTCCAAGTGTCATGACAAAAGGCGATGGGCCGCAGTTGGTAGTAAGAGGGTGATCGCCTCACCGAGGGACACAAACGTACAAGCAGGAGGTATTTCGCCTTTCGTCCCCATCTATATTTTACAAAAACGCACACAAACTGCCGTGATGGCCGAAGAAGGAAGGGGGATTCAAGAAGCCGTCCCCACCGTTGAAACCCGTACGCTATGCTTCCTCTCGGTGTTTATTTTCATTTTACATGTTATCCTGCCCTACATACAACTGACAACGAGCACAACCCTGCCGGTCGCGGCAGGGACCGGCCGGCATCTCCGACCCACCCAACCGCCAGAATAGTCTATCTAACCATAACCCCTGCTACATCACTCATCCAAACCAGTTGTCCGGTGGATTTATCGCTGGCTTGAGAGCTTCCAGACTGGGGTCTTTTGAGACCCCAGCGCGCGGTGCGTAAGTCTTCAACATCTGCTTAAGCTCGTGCTTCGAAAACTTCGTCGGCGCCTTGCCGCGGCATTCCTTGATATAGTCTCTGAGATCAACAACCGTCAACCTCGCCGAGGTTTGGGGGCCGACGAACTTGTTCAGTTTGTCCTGACACGCCCTCTATTCAGGGGTAAATACCTTCGGCCCCTTGGGTGCGGATTTGCTTGTTGGCGCATGACGACCGGAACTACTGCCAACTCCCGCCTTCAACTTGTCCCTCAACGCCATCTCTGCTTTTCGCTTTTTCAACGTCTTCTTTAAGCTCGTCAGCTCTTTGGCGAAAGCGAAGATGCGGCAGTTGTGCCACTTCGACAAAAACAAAGCGAGCAGCTCGTCACATTGCTTCTTGTGCCCCTTCCCCCCTGCGGGTCCGAGGTTAGGATCCTCTACCCCACGTACACACTTCGCCCATGCCTCCTTCACGGGACCCGCCATGGACACCACCCTTTTTACTTCCGACGGGGAAACCTCCCAAATACGTCGCCAACAGGGCGGGGTTTAGCATCGAGAATTTGTACCCAACCTCAAGTGCACGAACGAACAGGTAAAAGTCCTTCGACGGAAAGATAAGACCCTTCCCATCAATCCGAATGTTCCTCTCCTCGACCACAAGTTCCAAATCCCTCAACTCAGGATGCTTGTTTCGGAATTCCGCTGCGGACTCATACTTATGGCTATTGACAAACGGGAGGAATTCCGGTCCAAGAGAACGCTGTCTCTTCACCCGCGAAAGAGCGGAACTCAAAAGCCACCCCCCAATGTTGAACACGAGGCGCTGCTGGTGAACATTCATGTCCACGTGGCTAGTAGGATATGTCACTTTGATGAGATGGGCATCGGTCAAGCGGTCGACGAGGATCTTGTCAGCGACCTGTTTTTATTGTGGGCAATGCATCACGGGATTGAAGGAGTGTCAACGACATCATAGGGCTACACTTCGGCAAGGAAACCAACCCACACGCAATGGCATACAGACGCCCTCACTAACCCTGGACCGTGTACTACCACGCCATGCACGCTGACTTACCTCGTCAATCGCTCCGAAGAAGGAAGCGAGAGTTGAAGTGACACATCGGTCATCCACTCCCAGCTCCCGCGCCTTCGAGCGAAGTGTCTCGTCGTGTTGGAATAGACCTTGTCGTACAAAACGCTCCGACCTCCGAGCCTTTTCATACGC
>CACKRE030002243.1:175106-204612 GCA_902602495.3 Ectocarpus sp. CCAP 1310/34 | reverse complement strand
GTACCGAGAATATTCCATAAACTTTATTTTGTCGACAAAGGGGTAAGCACGCCTGAACGTAGAAGTTTGGTACTCACGAGAGCTTTTTAGCTATATTTCGCTTTCGAAGTTTGGTACTCACGAGAGCTTTTTAGCTATATTTCGCTTTCACCNGAGCTTTTTAGCTATATTTCGCTTTCGAAGTTTGGTACTCACGAGAGCTTTTTAGCTATATTTCGCTTTCACCCGCAATTTCGTAAATTTTTTACCCTATGGGGATTCGAACTCACGACCTCTGCGACTATTAATAGTGGATTACTATTATATATAGTGGATTACGAGGATACCACTAGACCACCGGGGAGCCAGTTCGGAATGCTGCGCGGTGAATTCAATTAATTGCAAGTTACCGTAGGAAGTAACTCGTGCGGAAAAATTGGCGGATGACGGGGTCTGAACTCCCTCAGGGCAGGGTACACTTGAAATATCTATGTAGGGTACAAAATGAAGAGGAAAGCAGCCACGGCAGGGTAACCCTGGCCTTTTTAGCGACACGACGGGGTGAAAAGTGTGTGTCGACCAATCATATCGGCTCATTTCACGTTGATAAAAAGCATGCACCAGGCTGAGTCGTCTATTGACCGGGGTATACCTCGATGTGTCGTTGGCCTTTCTACATTTACAGCAGGTCGAGCCGTTCTTGTACCACCAACCACCATTGTGTCTTCAAGCAAGTTGTCGTTCGTGGCCGAGGAAGCCTCCACCACACGAGAAAAACAAGAGGGACGACAAGCCAACACAAGAAAAGGCGAGGGGGAGTTGTTTATCAAGACTAAGACTGATGCGACTGTAGATCGATCGGCAGGCTGCGGCCGGCTCTCTGTACAACTTTCTCGCACGCAGTTACGATAGCTTTGCCTGGGCCATTGTATCCACGCATTTTCCCCAAAGGCTGGAAAAAACAAAAAAGCGGGGTGTAGAGATGAGATGAAGTGTGGACGTTTCTCTTCAGCCAAAGGGAGAGCCCGTCTCTCTATACTACCGGGCATCACATGAACGTGTAGACAAGAGCAAGCTCTAGGCAGCCGAGGAAGGCTCGCTCATTCGAATCGGCGTTGGGCCCAATGAACGCAGCAGGTGGTGACCCCCCTCGCCCCTTGTGCTCTCCCCCGCCCTTCCGACAGCAGGTCGAGCCGTCCTTGTACGGTGTCGCTCGTGGGCAAGACCAGGCAAGTCACGACCTTCCACCGCCCGCCCCCCATCCCGACGACCCGACCTTCCGTTCCGAGAAGAGGACGACAAGGCACCACCACCAAAAGGCGAGAGCTGGGGGGGGGGTCCAGTTCTACATTACATGTACTTGTAGTAGACCGGACAGAGAGTACGATGTTTCGTCGAGAGATTGATCCATGCTGGCTACCCTGCAGATGTCGATCGAGGGGGACTGATTTCTGACCTTTCTGTGCAGATGTCGAAATCGGCCGACCACCTCTGGTTTCTGAGTCCTGGTTTGTGATTTGTTCTGGGCAGGCGTCGAGATCAGAGGCCGACCTCTGACCTCTTGGCACATGTCGAGGAGATGTATGTGCAGCTTGTATTAGATTGATTTCTCGGCAGGCAGACGGCTCGGTACTCGTGTACTTGTGTACTTGCGTACTTGCTCTTGCTCGCACGCAGGTTTTTAGTTACAATGATAGCTGGTTATACCTGCCCGCCTGCCTTTGCTTTGGGGAATGGGGAAAAAAAGAGCAAGGCAGGTCGGCAAGAAACCTGGGGTAGAGAAGCTGGAGCCCGTGACACCGCTCTTGATATGCTAGCTCGCACGAGGCCTTGTTTTGGCTTGCGGCGAAAATCCTATCAGGCATTGAAGTATCGTTCGGTCCGCCGACGCTCGGTAGCACTTGCACGTGTTCGGTTCTTGGCTCGCCCGAAGCTGCTGTTTGTTCGGTGGCTTGCGGTGAAAATCCTATCAGTCGTCGTCGTTCCGACGGCGGCGACGCCGGTAGCACTGAAACGTGCGCAGTTCAAAAGCTCGCACGAAGCCTTGGATTGCAGTGGAAATCCTATCGCTCGTTGTGTTGTTCTATATTTCCGACTCCGGTAGCACTTGCACGTAAACAGCTCGCTTGTCTTTAGGACAGGGAAGCCGGCTCGTTTGCTACTACAGTACAGGGCGTCGTCGTTTCAACCAACGCGTGTGTTTGTTTTCTAGAGCAGAGAAGTACAGCAGCAGCTCTCGCCGGTCGTTGTGGCTCGTTCGTCTTCGTCTTATCGCCGATGAGCCACGCAGCGGCTGACCCCCCTCGCTCGGCCTCGCTGCCCCTTGTCTCCCTCACACTGAAGCAGGTCGCGCCGTTCTGTGAGTAAAAAGACGAAGCAAGTCAAGACCTTCTTCCGTCCACCCGCCCCCACGGTACCGCGTTTGTTTCCAAGAACGGACGACAAGGCAACACCACCACCACCACCACCACCACCACGGAACGAAAGGCGAGAGGCGGGGGGTCTAGGTTCTAGACCGGAGTACGGTGATTCGTCGAGAGATTTATGTTTATGGTTCTCGGCAGGTAGGTATGTCGATAGATCGATCCAGGCTGAAATCTGATTTGTTCTGGGCAGACGTCGAGATAAGAGGCCGACCTCTGATTTCTGATTTCTGTGCAGATCGATGTCGAAATCGGGACCTCTGGTTTCTTGGCAGCAGCTGTCGAGATCTAGCTGGATTTCTCGGCAGGCAGACGGCTTTCTGTGCAATTGTGTACTTGTGTACGTGTGTACATGTGTACTTGAGACATCGCGTTCTTCAACTGCGCAGCTACATATGGAGCTGAGCCGGTGGATCAGAAGCTCCCTCGGCGTCTCTCCTGATGTTGTACATCCAAAGGTCAGCTGACAACAATTTGATTGCTCTTCTTCTCCAACAACTACTACTGCTCAAAGTACTGTAGTAGACTACAAAGTGCTGTCCATGTTGTTGTCCGTTCCGTCCCCGCTCAATACTCCCTAGTGTATGTCCGTCCTGGTCCGGACGCCGTGGCGTAGCTAAAAAACTTGCTACCTGTTGTTTGGATGCTACGGGCCCGTGGTATTTGCTCCAGTATGTATATGTTGCCATGCAGTGTATGCAGATGTCTAGGTGCAGAGTTTGAGAATCTCAAGAAATTTCTTTGGGCTGCAAGAGGACCATGTAGCTGTGGTTGTCGTGTTTTGTTGTCTTCACAAAAAAAAAACGTTCCGATCTCGTATCCAATATGTCCATCTTGTCCGTATTGATCAAACTTGATCGAGCGATTCCCGTAGTCACAGACTAACATCCTAAGAAAGGCAGATTCAAACGAATGGGCCCGAAGGGTCTGCAAGCCAATTGAAATCAACGACAGATAGTCTGGGGCCCTCCGCTCCCCTCTACACGCTCACCATTTGGGGCAGAAATGAACTGGAATTCATTATCACAGGCCAGCGAGAGAGGTACATCCCCTGGTTCAATGTTGGTGCTGTACAGAGGAAGAGAGTAGATCATCCGGGGAAGAACGAAAAGGATGAAGAAGTAGGTTGAAAGAGAAAGAGAAAGAAATGAAAAAGGCAGGATAAAAGCAACATAGGCACGCAGAAAAATGTGAGACACAGGCCACAGTCACAAGCGAACGAACACAATCAAGACCACCAGCAATAGTCAAGGCATGTCATAGCTCGTGGGGGGTTGATGCAATGAATTGTGCAATCACGGGGAAAGGGGAGAGGATCAGCGAAGGAGCTCACTTCGGCCTATCTATTACGCTTCACTCGGTCTGCCTTTCCTCGCTTACTTTCTTCCCTCGCCGTCTCGTCCATCTGCTGCTCCCCTCTCGTTCCCTTGGTTGTTGTCATAACTGTACTGTTTCTGGTCTCCCTGTCTCGTTTCAGCGCTCGTCATGGGCTACCCTCCTCTTCATCCTTGTGCCAGACGGTCGTGAACCTCTCAGCCCCCTGCCGTACCCTCGCATGCCTTGGTACACTCCGCTCCACCTTCGCTCCTTCTGTCCAAACTATTTTCGGGACTCCGAACACACATGGCTCGCCGACCGTGGATCCGTGTATAGCCCTGAAGACCTTGAAGTAGCCCTTCAGGCACTTCAGTCAGCGCTGCTCCGGGCATTCCTTGCCTGGGTTCTCCGCCCCCACCACTTCGCCGAAAATCAACCGTTTCGGGAGTAGCCTATCCGACAGTCTTGCCAATGTTCCCGCGAACAGTAGGCACTGTTGCCGAACAGCGGCTTCCACGCTCTGGCACCCAACCCTCTTCAGGGTGTGGGCATAGGAACGATGCCGCAAGGTGCCCTGCTTACGCCGGCACCCGACAACTCGCAGGCGGAGCCGGTGGCGTATCGACCGCAACAGCCGGTAGCGGTCGCGACGTCGGGCCCATGCAACCACAGCAGCGGCTCCATCGTCTCCGCCTGGAGCCGGCGGGTCTTGAATCGAAACGGTGCTGTCGGCCTGTCGAAGAGCTCCTGGCCATATCTCCTGACGCATGCCCACGCTGCTCTGCTCCTGTAGTTGATCTCCCGGGTGAGATCGCCACATCTGTTGACGAGGCCACCCAGGTACCGGAACTCCCGGGAGCTAAGTCGTCTGGGCGTACCTCTGTCCCGCAACTTCGATGATCAGCGGTGACGGTGAGGGCGGCGGTGTTGGCTGCTCCTCCTCCTTTACGCGCATCAGGAGCGCCTTCGTCTTCTTCTCCGACACCGCCGGCCCGAACTCCCCGAACACTCCCACGATGACGGTCATCATTTTCGCCAGTCCGTCGTCGGACTTCGATACAACGCCGGCGTCACTAGTACCACCTTCCGCAATTGGTCAAATGGTGTTTCCGGTCCCGTTTCCGTCTCCTCAGCCGGGTTCAACACGTTCCGCAGAATAGCATCATCCTTGCTGAATCGAGTGACAACGACCTCGAGAGCCGCGGCGAAGAAGATGTTGAACAGCAGTAGGGACAACAACACACCCTTGTCGCAAGCCCTGTGTGATTCAAAACCAGTCAGATAGCTCTCCGTCGTCCATGAGCACCCTGGCTCGCATTCCGTCATGAAATTGGCGGATGTCGGTGATAATCTCCGCGGGAATATAGGCCCTGGCCAGCACCTTTCACGGCAGCTCTCGATCCACCGAGTATAAACCTTCTTCAGGTCGATGAAGCACATGTAGAGCAGCATTTTTCTTCTCCTGGAGTCGGCGCACGACGAACAGCATGTCGACGGTGGATTGCCCGTCGGAACTCGCACTGCTCCCCCGGTATGATGTCATTGGCTTCTCGGAAGGTTGGTGATGATTTTGATGGGGACTTTGCCAATGTGAGATAGCAGCGGAATCCCCCTAAAGTTGTTGCAGTTGGACCCTTCACCCTTCTTGTACAGCACTTTGATCTTTGCGTCCTTCCACTCTTGCGGGATCTCTCCTCCTCTCCATACCTTATTGAGGAAGGCATGGAGCCGCCCCAGTACGGTGGGTTCGTCGTCATCGATCTTGAGCAACTCGGCAGGAATGGAGTCATGACTGGGTGCCTTCCAGTTCTACCGGTCTTTCGTTGCCCGTTCGAACTACTCGAGGTCTGGCGCCGCCCCCAACCGTCGAGTGGCAGGTGTGGCCGGTCGCGGCGTAACTTGCTCGATGACGTCTGGGTTCAGGGTGGAGAACTTGGTGTTGAGCAGGGTGCCGAAGAATCTCGCCCACCGCTGGAGGATGTCGTCTTTGTTCCGGAGCAGCACGTCATTCTCGTCTGCGACGAACTTCCGTCCTCCAGCTTGTGTTCCATTGAGGCCCACCGATCTCTTGAGGTGTTTGTAGAGTCCTCTCATGTCTCGGACCTTTTAGATCGTTTCGAGTTCCGTCACGTATCTGTCCAGGTGGGCGTAGATGCCCGTTTCGGCTGCAGCAGCCACTCCCTTACAAGCTTCTTTGAGGGTCCTTCATGCTACTGAGTTCCGATTGCCCTTCATCGCGCGGCGCGCTTCCTGCGGCTTGGTCAGGACCTCCTCCAAGGCTGTTCTCGTTTCTGGGGTGTCACACCACTCCTGCGTGCGTCGTCTCCGCGGTTCCTCGGGTAGGATCGTCCGTGCTGCTTTGAGTAGAGAAGTGGTAAATTCGGTCGCTATCTCCGGGGTTGTGGTCACTTGCTCGCCCAGTCGTTTGTCGAGGTTGAGGAGGAACCGGTCAGCCACCGTCCATTTGTGTGTAATTCACGATTTACTTTGTAGCCCAAGGTCTCAGCGCTGAGGTGGTCTAATATGGTGGTTTGGTTTCGGTTGCTAAACAACCAGTAGTTTTCCCGGGTTCAAATCCAATCTGAATTCTTGATTGAGGTGTGGACTTTTTCCTGAGGCCCTGGATACTCTTACGTAGATAGAGCGAGTCAGGGAGACAGAAAAGCTTGACGTCTGCGACCCTGTACACTTGGAATGGGTGTTCTAAAGAAAATATATGCAACTCGATAAACATTCGGTGGACAGTAGTAGTGCTGGTGAAAGGGGCGACCCTCCTCGGAAGGAAAGCTTTTCGGTCATTCGGACCCCCAGACTTACTCCTGAGCTCAACCCAAAACAAGCATTTTTGGAAGAAGACCAGTCAGGACTGACTCACAGACCGGCCTACCTATTGATTTGGTTTCTGTTGGTAAACCCCACGAATGCTGAGCGCAACACTAATGACCCTATTTGGACGCACACATTTACCGTTCGTAGCGATCGCCATGAACAGGGGGACATGGCATCTCGTTAGAATTTGATATGCTTGTAATTATCGATCTCACATCTGTGCGAACTCGCACGTTTACGTTTCCTATGGGGCACCTTCCAAGTTAATCTGCCCCCATACTTCTAGCCCCCATGCAGAACACCAGGCTGCCTGTCAATCTCCACTAATATCTCATTCTCCTCAGCTTGTCACTTTCAAGACCTTCTTCTTGGTCTCCCTTTTCGGGGGGAAACACCTCCATCCGCGCCTCCTACCGAGAAAATTCCCACAAAGAAGCATGTCCTTCCCACACCAAGGGCATACCGCTGACGACATCCCCCCAACCTCGTCGCTGTGCTGTCGCATCTCCCACCACCGACGTGTGTACTGCTCCCGGTCCAAAAACCAAAAATCACTCTGAGATCTGGGCGTCTCTTACCCTGCACCAACATAGATTTTAGTATTCACGACCCTGGGTTGTAGAGGTTGGTTGCTCCACATTTTCCCGAACGTTCAACATGTATGATCTACACGACCACCCTCCTTTCTCTAGACCACGCTCTCTGGGCTCCCTCATCGCCGCCAACCGTTCAACGTCGTCCACTACCCTTCCCAAGCGCAGCGCGAACTGATATACGGCGCCAAAGTTATGTTCTGTGAGTAAACTTGCCCATCCTGCGAACATCCGTCCCACATACTTGGATTTCCATAAAGCAGGTCAAGAAGGCGAGGGGCACAAACGTCATCACGTTCGTGGCTCTGCTGATGCTCCTGGAGAACAGATCGGCCCAGTCCAATACTTCTTGCGTCCAGGTTGTGGATAGCAGCGCTGCTGATGCTTCCCCCTACCCTGAGGTCGAGCAATCGTTGACGTTTACTATGAAAGGAGCAACAAACGTGAGGACGAACATCGTGATTCAATGGTAAACACGTGAATAATCTCGCCGGGGTCCGGGTACACGAGTATCGTCGCTGCTCGCCCCAGCAGTTTCTCATACCTCGGTACGAACAGAAGCCCTTCCATCCTGCGCGCTATACCGCACATACATGAGATTGAGTATTCTTGCACGGTGGTCTGAACGTAACCATCTTGCTTGCCGCCTCCATTAACATGTGCCTGCCTTCCTTAGTCTATCACAGCTTTGGTGTTTGGTACGAAAGGCGAGTGCCAATAAGATACTTTCTCGTGCTTATTTTCGCGTTCTTGCGCATCCATCCGCCTAAGGTTAACGTTGTCATCGTGGTCGACGAAGGTTAACGTTGTCATCGTGGTCGACGGCTCTGACAGCATCGACAAGTCCGATTGGATCCTTGAACAGCAGTTCGCAAAAGACACCGTAGCTGCCTTTGCTAGAAGGAATATCTTCGACAACGGGGGAACGACCTCCTCCGTGCAGTTCAGCTCTTCCACCACACGATGAAGGGACCTTCAACTCCACGGAAATTTTCGACAAGCACGTTGATTCCGCCATCCAATATGAAGGGGGCACAGACATCGAAGCCGGTACGCAATATCTCCTATTTCAAGAATGCAGCACGAGCTAAGTTACTTGAGTGGGAGCTAGCAGCCGCGGTTGCCGCAGGCCTGTTTTCTGTCAAATACCATCGACAGTCACCAACCTGAACAGCCGATACAAACAATCACCACATGTCCCAACTGTAGGCATCATGGCAGGCAGGGCACTGCTGAACGAGAATCCTGCGTCATCTTCCTTCATGGTTGCGATCACGGACGGCGAGAGTTCTTCTACCGACCCGGCGTCAGGGGCCCAGGAAACGAGGGCGGACAACACAACCACTGTATTCGCCGTGGGAGTAGGTATGACGTGCCCGATGGTTGATAGCTCTTCAAGAATACATATATCAGATTTGCAGCAGGACGATGTGGCGAATGAATCGAGTGATGATGTGTTTGGACCCCAATCTTGAACTCTCAAAGAATTAGCTAGACTGAATGACGATCATTTCGACCGTGCCAACCATCACGTATCTTCAAGAGGGGTGCAACCATTCTGGCAATGAAAACATTCTTTTCGGAGAGGGTTTCACACCTACGCTGATGTTGCCAGTTTGCGAGCAATGCCTTCGTGAGAACTCGGGCCTCAGCACTGAAGGGCTCGAACACTCGTGAGCACAGGAGACACTATCAACGTCTACACAAACGCTGGAAAACGCTAGCAAAACGTGAATTCCTACGATGTGCTCGAGGTGCGTATGCGGGAGTAGCAGAAGCAGCAATAGTCGTAATCGAAGACGTGGGCGTGGGGAAGAGAAGACGGATTCTGCTGGTACTGTGGGATTCCGATTGCAACGACTGACCATCGTTGCCCTGGGGTTGGTTGCTCGGTATCATCGGTCGAATCCTGATCCGGCCACCTGCTCAACGTCATCCCCTCTGTCTTGCTGAATCATGGTATCTGCAGGTCCAGACATCTCGGAAGAAACGCTCTTAGACATTGCAGGAGAGGAATCCAACGTGTTCAGTGTCACGAACTCAAGCTCACATAAAGATGGGCACGTTTGGGTTGCTGCTCTCCTCATACAGATGCCACTTCCCCTCTTGTCGAACGCGCGGTAGACTCGTATGCTCTGAGATGCACACGTGTATGATTCCATGAACGGCAGCGTGATTGCGGATATTGAGTCAAGTGAGGAGTCAGGTGGTCTGTTGTACGGCATTGCCGCGGACGATCAGGGACGAAGGGTATTGCTCGCGCTGGGGAATGTTCGGGACTTCGCACGCCAAGTAAGTGCACTTTCACGTTGTGGTAAGACCGAGAATTCAACGGACGATATCCAAGTTCCAGGAGCCAGATCTTCAAGACATCTCCCCGATCACTTTCTTGCTCGATCTTAGCACTCACCATCCAGCTCCGGCGGGTCAGCACGGACGCGTTTCGAAACCACGCTTGCTTTTCTTATATTTTCCGTTTTTTGGCCTTGTCGAAGTTGGACACTCGGTCCTACTCTACCAGCACAAACCAACGCACACATCACAACCATTATCCAACCTGCTCGGGTACACTCTTTGTTGCTCCTCATACACCGCCGGCATCCCTGGCCAGGAACTACGGGTCATGACCAATCAAACTATTACATCCCGACCGCAGAACCCTCCGTGTCTTCCGCTTTGGTGCGACAAGCGACGACCACATCGTCCGCCTGATTCAGTGATTGCGATCTCCCCCCCAACCCCCCACCCTCTTGCCTTTGTCCCTGGTAGCCGCCGTGGAGGACATCGAAGTCATCCCCAACGAAACAATCTTGTCTTGTCCTGCCACCAACGTTGGCATCACCGTCGAGTTTGATGTTCCTGTTCTTTCGGTGGTCTCGTCAAACGCGGCAATCACCGACAACAGGTGATGTATGTGTGCCAATGCTTGCGGGCGAAGCAAGCGCAGCTCTGCACATCGCTCGCGACCGACGTACCTTCGTTCCACTCCCTTGAGGTTCTCTCTAGGCGTACTGCTTTGCACTGCTCTCTCGGGTCTATGCAGCATTAATAGTAGGTTCAAGGGCCTATCACGCACGAGAAATTATCGATAGCGCCCTGCCTTCAATTCCACACACAGCACTTGTAGAATTTCAGCCTGTTTCAAGCATAGAATGACGGTGCGCTGATGCCTGCGGCGACCTATTTCACTGTATTTTTTTCGATCTGCGCCACTACAGGTTTACCTTTGCCGCAGACAACCTGGAGAACAACCTCACCCAGTTCGCGGCTGGGTTGTTAGATTGCGGCGTGGTCATCTCGGTGGACTATGAGGACGAACATGGAAACCTTCCCGACTTCTCTAGCCTGCCCAACCCGACCTGTCCGGCTGAGGCAACGACCAATTGCATTGGTGCCGCCTTCTTCGCCACAGGGCCATAGTTTCCTTGGGAAGGAAGCGTTTCGATGCAACAATGGACACAGGGCAGCATGATTGAACCCAGCAAGGGGGAGTGTAACATATTATGAATGTCCGCGCGCTTTTGCGGTATCGACGTATGCGAGCCGGACATGCTTCCCTCACCACGCCGTTGTACCATCATTCGGCACTCCGCTTGCCCTCTACCTTCCCCCTCTCCCCCTCTCTTATGATGACCGTGAACGACACTCGCCGCTCACAACAGGGCTATGGAGTACGGGCTGCTCACTTTGCGACGTTTGTCGTCGTGTCCACGGTGATTGCCTCAATAATCGCGAACTTGATCGGATGCGATAAAAGCTCTTCGTCAACGGAAACCGCAAAGATTCCCGTCGAGAACGGATCTGCCACCGTTCAAGACTCGGAGAGTACCAGTCAGGAGGCATACCCAGGTTTAGAACAATCCGTGCGATAATGCGAGGTGCATCGTTGCGTCAGATGGGACGATTCCAGTTGTACACCACGGCGAAGCCTCAAACTGGCGGATGCCCATATATATTTTTTGTTTTGTTTTTCTCCCATCATTGGACTCTGTCGTCTGCCCCTCTGGCCTCTATCCTCCACTTCTACCAGCTAGACGACCCAACCGGGGTCACATAGGAGGGGGGGGTTGACCCCCTCCTGCGGTTCCTGCCTGAGATTTTTTTATCGCGGTAGCACTTCCTTCCCTCGCGACTTGTGAAGTCGATCAATTTTACTAACAACGAGCTTTGCAGCGCGTCGCTTCCAACGGAGACCAGGATTAAATAAGCGAGAAAAAATAACTCTGTCGGGACTCGAACCCATGATCTGGTCATTAGCAGGCTGCGAGGCTACCCAGTATGTGTAACGGGTTCGTTCAGAAGTGAACGCGTTTGTGACCAACGTCTTGTGTCAAGCCACGACTTTCATGGTTGGAGCACAGGGCGGAATCAATCAGAAACGAACGAAAGTGGCAGGCAAGACTTCCCACCTGATCTGATGTATTTTGAGTTCACAACGAAACGAGCTTGTGTCACACGAGTGAGAAAGTCCACTCGCGTCACGAACTGAGAAACACGTGGCAGGTCTGCTGCATGGTTCATAGCTCTAGTCCTCAACAGTAGTAGCCAGTGGTAAGTTTCATAAATTTATGCTGTTCACGGTCCGCCTTCTCACGAACACTGATGGGCTCCTTCGTGTTCCTCCCTCAGGCATGATTTCCTGCATCATTCCATGTTCCGAAGGTGTAATTCGGAGCTGTCCCGATGCATAAGATTAACTCGTGTATGTCATGCTCGTGTTTGTGCGTCGTCGCGCTCTAACCTAGAATCATGGTGTGGTTGTCTCTGGCTGGATCAAGATAGAGAGCATGGTCGCTGAGGGTGCTGTGGTTTGTATTTTTGCAGACGACACCAGGAGGAATGAACACCAGCATCAGAGGCATTTTCATACAGTGATCTTACCATCTCCCAACGAAAACCTACTCTGTAACAACACGGTCCTTTTGGGGGGAGGTGTTTCCTTGTTGGTGGTATGTGTCCCAGACTGAGTCTATCCGATGCCCACGTTTAGATCTGAGTGACAATGACATCATTCCACAGATTGCCGCAGCTTTCAACCGCCCGTTTACTTTAAGAACTAGGATTCGGTCACCCGCTGTTTCCGTTATTCAGCGAGCTGGTACCGCTCGTGGAGTACAGCCCTATTCAACATTTCGCATGCCTCCGCACCTTGCTCGAGGTAGGCCGTGGTGCTTGTTGCATTTGATAGCGGAGTCAAGCTCGATAGCATACCCCCTTAGTACGCATGAAAGTATATGTGGACGTCGGTAGCAAGCGGTTGACTTAGCGTTTGGTCCCTACCGTACGTATCGCACCTCAATTGAGCGTTGAACAAGGTGGATCAATCTCTGGCTCCGGATCGGGGCGGACTCTGACGATACTTACGCCCAGAAGAACAACGACATCGACGAGGAAGGTTTCCTCGGGAACCTGGTGTTTTTTTTGTGCTTGGCTTTCCTAATCTTGATTCATCTCCTGCTCGTGTCTGTGATCGAAGCGTGGTGGCTACAGAGAAAGGTGAGCTTTGATACTCGTTTGTTATTTTGATCCTTTTGCGAATTGAAAGTTAGACCGCTTCGTCAAATGCAGTGCTTCCATCGATGTAGCTGATGAGTTTTTGAACGGTCACACATCACGTAGCTCTTCCAGCTAATATTTCCTTACAGCATTGTTGTACATCAAGAACTGCTAATCCGATGTCCTTGGACCGACGGGCTACTTTGTATATGGTTGAGCAGTCCAGTCAACAATATCGGGAGATTGCAATGTCGCCACACCACACAACAACCAGTGCGCAGCATGCCGGTTCCTGGCCTTGTGGGCCTGCAGTTCTACCGAGATGATGGTTGGGTTTGGTAGCTCGTTGAGTTGGTAGACTCCCGAACAATCGAGGATGGAACAATCAGTTACAACTTTTCACACGGGGGTCGCTCACTCGCACCAACCACGTTAAACACCACGGTTATATAGCGCAGGGGTGCATAAGTGATCCCTTCGAGTGCGCGAGGTTCCTGCACACTAATGTAAATGGTGTAAATACATGTTGTGATGGAATCTATATATGCTCGGGACGTCGAAGTGCCTTGCTTTCGTTACGCGGCATATTTCACCGGAGCTCCAACGCTACAAGTATGGCACAGGTGTGTTGGGTGTGCGTGAGCGTTATATTTCAGGGATGTGTCGTGATAGAATGGCCGCGATCAATGCCTGCAAGTTCGTCTGGTAGGGTTGTTGAACCTGTCAGTCAAACCATCCAAGGCGCCTGAGGCATCGGACTGCTTGAGATCGGGAAAGTGGTGTGAGAGACTGAGTATTGGAGTGTGTGTATTCCTCAACAGACACATACGGTCTGACGATTCCGACGACTTTGAGCACGAGAAGTGCGTACGTAATAGTTTACAATCCAGCTTCAAGTTTACTCACTACCGCTCGTTTGCGCTGTGCTAGCACAACGGGTGCACTTGAATAGTGAGCAATACAGTCCGGCAGTTGGGACACACCGCTTGCCCGGGACGGGAACTGGTTCCGTCTCGGTGTGTCAAAAGTGAAGCACGCAAAGCATTATTTCAATATGTTTCGCATGGTGTCATGTTCTAGGGCATCCGCATTTCACCTGACAGGGCCCTCTCACTTTCACGTCCGCTGCCAGAAACGTGACGACCTACAGGAGGTTCGTGCTTGATTCGAAGAAGGCGGCGTTCAGCAAGCCGCCTTGGCGGATGGGCCGCCGCCTCAAGGGCCTCCTCCGAGCTACGAGCAGGTGGCGATCAAACCGGACGGTCAAGCCGCTTCAGTGGATGGGCCGCTGCCTCAAGGGCCTCCTCCGAGCTACGAGCAGGTGGCGACGAAACCGGACGGTGCTGCTGACGACGTCAACGTGGGCGCGGAAGGCACACGTTCTGCCGGGGGAGAAGAGGCTGGAGATGATGGACTAGGGCCGGTAGCCAAGTGCCGGGATCGGTCCAAGTCGCTCTGGATTCACTTCCCTCACGTTGAGCTGTTGTTCATCCTGTACGCGTTCCAGGGGGCCCTGGCGGCGCAGGTTGACGTTCTGCGGCACGGCAGCGGCGCCCTCGTACCCGTGGCAGCAATCGCCTTGGTGAGAACGACGCGAACGTTACTCCATACCTTCGTGTTTTCATTTTTTTCGTTAACGCGCAGCGGGCGTGGAGATCGTGGCAGGCGTTGTGCGTACCAAACGAGAAGATGCGGCCTTGGGCACCCTGACTGAGACAACGTGTACCGTACACACACTGACGAAATCGCTCTGAGGGGGAGATCACGGACTACGGTCACCTAACGAAGCGTTGCAAGTCTAGTCTGGACCATTATTCGTTACCCGAAAGACTGTGAGGTGTGGTTCGTTTGGCGGCGGCGTTCATTTTCTGGTTGGGGAAAACAGTGGACGTGGACCAGCAAACCTGAGCTTGGCACCCGCGACCCTGTCTAGGTGTATAGTAGGAGTCCTTCTGTGTCACAGCGAAGGCCAACGCCGTGGCGGCGGGAGGGAGAACTCGAGCGAAAATGACTCGAAGCATCACCCACAGCACCAAGACCGGGTACACGATCTGCAAGGAGAGGAAACATGGCAGGAACGCCGGTTTGACGAAGAGAAGCCCGTTCAACGCGAGAGGATAAGGAATTGAGACACTCGAGGAAAGAGAGGTCCACGCCAGAGGGGCTGCCGAGGCTTCTTCTGGAGAGTTCGTAAAGGTGCGCACCAGGGGGCAAAGCACGGGCACGACTACACGACGACTACGTTCCTGCACTGCTCAATTCAAGAACAGAAAACACCACCAACATATGTACCGTATGTTTCACGTTTTCCTTCCGCTAGAGACGAGTCGGGAAACACGATAATACCGCACGTGCTTCATCGTTGTACGTCTGTCTGCCCCTCCGCTCGGCCGAACCTCTCTCTTTGCTCCAGGTTTGGAGGAGGATCACAGTGCGTTCGCGTGGGCCAAGAAGGGAGCGTGGAGGACTGTCGAGAATGAAGACGCGAAGGAGCAGAGGCTGAGGAACTGGTTCCGCATTGGCTTCGAGCCGCTGTTTGTGGACTATACCAAGGCTGGGTCCTGGTTTGCATTGTACGCTCTGATGGAGGTGCGCGCCTGGAAACATTCGTCACGCCCTGGTACAACGCGTAGACCTACGTACACAATAGCTATCGCTGTTCACCTCTGTTAGTCTCTGCCCTTTAAGCGCCGTGCTTGCGTCCTAACTGCGCAGTACACGTCGTCCTGTGTGATCCCCGTTCTACACATACATGATCCCCCGCACAGGCAGCTGTGATAGCGTGCGTCGGAGTGCTGATCGACAGCAGCCAGGTGCAACTGCTGATTTTCCTGGGGTTGAACGTGGTGCAGTTCGTTCTTGTGGCGCACCTCACGCCTTTTGCCAACAGGTACGAGCGAGTACGGGGCGGACGATGTTGGGTGAACATGGAAGTCTGTCCACGTGTATGTGTTGAAGGATGGCGGTCGCAAGCAGCTCCTTCATATTGGCCTCCACGGTCGAACCAGAGATCTACGCGAATATGCCTATCGATCCGCCGTAGGTAGCTATTGGGATAGCTTCATGCGCCCACTATCGCAGAGCAGGTATGAAAAACGTATTTATGCAGCGCCTGGGCATGGGCATACGTCTGTGAAACCCGCCGATTGTTGGTAGAGTGTACCTCTTTCCAGTCCACCACGAAACCTGACGGAACGGCATTCCCGACCACTTCATGCCTTTCAATCTGAGGTAATTGGCATCATTTTCGTCCACGGCAGGGTGGTCGAGTCCATGGCGGCGTGCCGGGTTGGTGTCAACGCCTTCTGCATGGTCTTGCTTGTAGGCGCGGAGGCGGAAGGCGACAGCGTGCACGCGGAGAGGATGGAGACGGCCGTCGGGTGCTTCGAGCTTATACTGCTGATCGGTAGGAAACACAAGACATCCAGCGTTCAGTCCGCAGGCTTGGATTTTGTCCTCTAGACCAGTTCCCCCGCCGATGTTTCTTTCGTAGAATATGTCTTGAGACATCTTGGATATTCACGTGCCCACATGAAACTCTTGTTTCCTCGGGTGTTCCACCTCGTCAACAACCGTTCAGTCACACGGAGAGGAGAGGCATCCCAACTACAACTTCCTAAACAAAAACAACAACGATAACAACACCAACGGTACCATTTAAGGCTCCGTCCAAACTGGATATCCGCGGAAGACGCAGTGGTTGTTCTCGGAATACCGTTCTCGACCAAATCTTATCCACAACCCTCAAAGCTCGGTGATGTGTGCATGCTGTGCATGGTTTATTTGCAGCTCTCGCGATTCCGGTGTATGTGGACACCGCGATGTTTTCGTGGCAGCGACNCCCCCCCCCCCTCCCCACGTGACGTGAAACGTGAGTGACAAATCTAATCTTGAGCGTCCACATTGCGCCGTGCCGTACGCCCGGAAAGACCAAACACAGGTGGGCGCAGCGGTAGACGGCAAGATAGGTGTTGTTGGCACCGTCATAACCTTGCGCGGTGACTTTTGAATGTAGTCAAATCAGCATGCGGGATCATAAACGATCCCGTTCTGGTGCCGTCTCCAGTTTGAATTTAGAATTCCCCCACCAGAACAAAAAAATAATGTTCGTTTTAACCTAATAGCCACGGATCCTAGCACTCGATCGACGAATCAACCACCTCGGGATATTCCTTGCGTCTGGAACTGTCGGATTCGTACCGTGCACCAGCTTCCAAGCTGAGGATGGTTTCGCTGCTTACATTCGTTGTTGAACAGGAAGAGCGTCACCGATTGTTCCAGGGCTTCATGTTCTGACGGGTAGGGTTTGCTTGTCAATAGCAACACCAACACAATACCTGTGAAGTCAAACCACCTGATCCCTGTGCCTACTCTTAGTTTCTGTCGACTAGCTACCTTCCGGTGTGTTGTTGGCGACCGGCCACCTGCGAAGACATCCGAGGTCGCCGGGCTCTACATTTCCCAAAGACTTGGGGGGCGAGATGGTGTAAAATGTTCGTCCGCAACGCGGCCGCCTATGCAGGAGACGTGGTCAACGGTCTTCGCAAGCCCCGCTCTGCATGAAACGTCACACAGGTGGCTCTGAACTTGAAAGGGCTCTTGCACGTATGCAGCAACCAACGATGTCGTGCTATGTGCCTCGAAGCAATTCGCGCTCACTCAAGTCAGTTGTCTATGCCATGGATGACAACTAGATCCTCGACCACAGCGCGAGCCGCTGTGCCAAGGTACAGATCGCCGGTATAGCTGGTCAAGTGTTGGAGCGACAAACGTTGTGTTCCATAAACGGCAGTCCACTCGTGGGTAGAAAATGCTCCTTTACTGATTGCGCCGGAAAGAATGAGAGAGAAGGGGGGTTCTTCATGACGATCATGTCCGCATGCCGTCAAGGAATACCCTTAATGTTTGTTGCGTCGACGAAACCGAGACGATGTATAGCGAGCTTTCAGTGGAGCAGACGCTCCACCAGAAAGGATTGTGCGGATACACAGGTCGACTTGGTATATTGTTTCTTGAGAATAATGGTGAAGGCTGAGGGTTTGCATGCGGTGTCGTGTTGTTGTGGCGCAGTTGAAACAGGACGGAACGGATCCACCTATAGATCTATAGCTGACACAGCTACGCGCCGAAGAGTACCGGTGACATGTACTTGTATGTGTCAACACCATTTTACCAGCCGAACATAGCGTATCATTGAGCACTACACCGTCCCATCAATTTCGTTACCATCTGCATGTGCGATAAATTCGGGAGTTGGAGATGATTCTCGAATATATCCTATGGATTTGAACGATGGATGGTTCTTGGATACTGATTTGTAATGTTTCGGATTGCCGTGTTACCTGGCATATTGTGAAGAGGGTCTCTTTCGTAGATTGTATCACGGACCGCCACATAGTTGGACAGTTTGAATATTCGGTGGGGAACTGATGTCTACGGAGCCTACAGGGGGCGACGGGTGGATGATTTGGGTTATGGTGTAAATGTCGAGCAGGCTTCTCTTGCCTCGCTCATGTCTCTCACTTGTTAACTTCATTAATCGGGAAGGAAGTCGAGTCACTCCTCTTCTGTGCAAAACGCTTTCGAGAAGAGGCTATGAGCGTGATAAGTTGCACACGCGCCGACACCCAAACAAAAGCAACAACGAAATTGGAAGGCAGAACCTCCAGTGGTGCCGGGCATCGCAAGAACATGTTAGAGCATGCACCACCGTATGGTGCAACCCGCAGCAGGCCCCATGTGGGGAACTTCACAAAGAATAGCAAAAGTGGGTCGTTTTTTTTCTGTGTGGGTTCAAATCATACGAGGTGTCGTGGTGGATAGATGCAATGGTATGCAGTTGCAAATCGTAGGACTCCTCCTGCGATGTAGAAACACCATGTGGATAGCATTTCAAGTAATTAGCCTAGAGACGAGGGAGTGTAGCGCCTTCGGGTGGTTGGTACTTCCTGTAGAAGGAACCATTTAGAAGCTCAGTTTGCCACATGAACAGTTGGCAGGTGTTGATCGTTGGGTACCGCAGACAGACGCTGATTCAGGGCCAGGCGGATATCTTTTTGTGCTGCACACACCATCCTTGCGCTCAATCACACGGGGGCGATATACTTGGTATTTTGGTCGTTATTGTGTGTGTATAGAAGCCGATCGGTAGTGCACACAGACAGGGAATCGGCCCATCAATCTGGGACAGGGGCGCCCGAAAAAATACGAGACCTACGTACCTTATTCTTACTTGGGAGGTTGTCCGGGTGTGCGGGGGGTAACTGTGCTCTAATTCCTATATAAAGCAAACGGGCCACGCGGTGGGGAACCCATTGTTCATTGGGGTACCTATGCGCGAGCTGGGATCCTCTCTTGGGAACCCCGGACCGATGATCCACAAAACGTTGTCGCTATTAGAACGATGTGTCCCCCACATGCAGCTCGCGTGAAGTGGGCGCTAAGCCCCATGAGAAGCAAAAAGTATTGACACTTTTTTTCGGCCCGCCCGGGGAGTGGGGGGGGGGGAACCTGGGTGCGTGGGATGGCTCTTTATGGGCACCCTTGTCTGGAACGACAGTGTTGTGAAAAATAGCGTATATCGCGAAATATATCCTAATACGAAAAGGGCGATTGATTCTGCATTCAAGACCTGGGGTAGACTTAGCCATGCGCGGGGAAGGTCATGTGCGTGCGTGCGCGTTCGATAGTAACGAGGCCACACGGGCGTTTCCAACCGTGAGAGGTGGATCATTGGCGCGCACACACAACATGGATGGGCGGGGGGGGCACACCAATTTTTGTGCTTCGCGGGCCTGTACCGAGAACGCGTTGCTTGTGGAAAATAAGCCACGACAATCAATTGTCAATATATATATAAAAAAAACATCCATATCATCATCCACCCCAATCGCCACATCCTCGAATCAGATATCAATGACCCAAAAAGCCCGGAATAGCGTCACGCCTCTCACGCGTGAACGAAGAACCCCAAAGCTCAACGTACACCTTTCTTTGTACAAATGTAGGAGTGCGGAATCGTGCAGGGCGTTTTCCGTTCGCCTACTGTCTTAACATTTTCCGGCATATGTATCGGTGTGTTCGGTACGGTACCGGTATTTTCGGTAAGGTATTTTAATCGTACCAAACGTACCGAACACTTCGGTAAGGCATTGAAGTCCATACCAAACGCACCGGCATTTTCGGTAAGGTATTCAAGTCCGTACCGAACGTACCGAGCATCCCCGGTATGGTATGGCAGTCCACACCGGTACCGTACCGAACATCTCGGTATTGTACCGACCGTACCGCAAACTTCGGTAAGGTATTGAAGTCCATACCGAACGCACCGGTATTTTCGGTAAGGTATTTTAATCGTACCAAACGTACCGAACACTTCGGTAAGGCATTGAAGTCCATACCAAACGCACCGGCATTTTCGGTAAGGTATTCAAGTCCGTACCGAACGTACCGAGCATCCCCGGTATGGTATGGCAGTCCATACCGGTACCGTACCGGCGATATCGGTATTTGTCCGGTATGTCTGCCGAGCGTCGCCCCAATATTAATATTACACGCAATACGCCCCAATACATACATGCGATGTCAATATTGATATCGCCTATCAAGAATGTGTGTGTGCGCACAACAGTAAGACAAAAAAAAATGGTACGGAGTCAATTCGAATCCGGGACTCTCCCTATTGAAAATGGAAGACAGTCAGGAGAGAACAGCAAATTAAAAATAACACGGGTCTTCTTGAATACGGAGTATAATTTTAGTTTTAACTTCAATTTTCGTTCTTTATTTTCTTAATATAACACAACAAATCCATCTCTATCTATAGAAATAATTTTAGTTTTATGATTTGATTTTGAACATATATTTTTCTCTTATTACGCGCGCGAGTCCAACAAAACAAACCAATAAACCTATTCTAATTTCAATTTGTATCTAACACAAACGACGAAGGACTTGAACTTTCAAGGGTCTGTACGACAGTAAAAATTCAAGAGCGAATTGCCCTGTTGCAAAATCGAAACAATAACGACGAGCGAAAACTTAGATTTCACGCTGAGTCCAACTGAAGTACAAGTACCGAACGGACACAAGGAAACGTGTGCCCCCACGTGACAAGTAACCAGAAAAGGGTCAGATATGACGTCATTGTATCAGAGCAGATGTTTACCGATTAATTAGCCAGATACCGGTACACTCGGTACCGGTATCGCACCGGTACCGGTATTTTCATCGTACCGAACGTACCGAACACTTCGGTAAGGTATTTAAGTCCGTACGTACCGGTATTTTCGGTAAGGTATTCAAGTCCGCACCGAACGTACCGAGCATCCCCGGTATGGTATGGCAGTCCATACCGGTACCGTACCGAACATCTCGGTATTTGTACCGAACGTACCGAAAACTTCGGTAAGGTATTGAAGTCCGTACCGAACGTACCGAACACTTCGGTACCGGTATACCGGAGGAATAATACCGCTGGTACGCCTCGGTATGTACCTTACTAAACACACCCTTGATTTATATACATTGTTCCCATTTTCATTCTGACGCCAACCCCGAAATGCGGCGTTTCGGGGTGTCTTTACGCCCCCTCGACCTTACGCCCGGCTCATCTTCGTCCTCCTCTCCCTCTTCTGTCTTCGTCCCCACCCCCCTCGCCTCACCCCACCCTTCCTCTTCCTCACTGCACCCCCCCGCCTTTGCTGTGGACTCCGAGTGAGTCTACTTCTTTCTCTCGTCGAGAACGTTTGTTTCTGGCTAGTCCTGCGCCGACTAGAGCCCGGTCTAGGCCTACCACCCCCACCTGAGAGTGCGCTGATTACCATGCTCTCCCTGCCGTACCGCAGGTGGTACGCAGTACAGCAGGCGAGGCAAGCGCCCACGAGGAGCGCACATGGCTAGGGCGCAAGCAGATGCACGTGAACCCCCCTATAGTACACGTTGTAGAAATTGTTGCTGTCTTCACATTGAAAACCGTTCGGGTATCCGCTCAGTACCTTCTATCCGTCGTCCAACTGACGCGGTACACAGCTGACAATCGATTTAGTTCACAAGCAACCACCGGCAAAGTATTTCGAATCGCGAAAATGTTGTGCCCGATTTGCCGGTTCCGGTAGACTATCGATCGGTTTCGATTGATAGGAACCCCAACTCGCCAAATATGCCCCACCATACCATATGCATAGCGCAGAACAGTCCGCCACGACACCAGAAGATATCGTAACACAGAGAAAATACCGATCACCCGCTGCTTGTGTGAACTCCCCGTACAGGCTGTTGGTTGCACCCTACGGTGGCGTGCTCTAGGATGTTATTGCGATGCCTGACAGCACTATGGCTTCGCCATGTAACAATGTCGTTGTGGCGGCCCCATCCATCACTCGGACGAATCGCGGTTATTGCGTGTGGGCGCGTGTTACAACGTATGTATCACGTGCACCCGAACAAGCCCACAACTTGCTGCGAGATAGCAGAACGATCTCCGAAACGCTACCACCCATGAATTGTCAGGCAAAACGGCCAATAAAATAAAATTGTCGAGTCCAAAGATTGAAGTCCCATAGATCAGTACTCCGCCGAGTACCCGAAAAGCCCTACAACTCGATACGAGATAGAAGTACGATCTACGAAACCCTTCTCATGAATAGCCAGGAACAACCAATAAAAAAAACTGAGTCCAAAAGCCGTCCATCGTTGTTCACAAATCATCCCCGATGTCCCGAATCTATCGAATGTTCAGATGCCAGACTACCATTTACTCCTCTGTAATCCACCAATTTGACGAAGGTCAACTATAATCAACCCTCTCGAAGAAATTACGGTCAACAAAAGTCCTTCTTTAACAGTCGAATGCAAAGAGTTACAGTACCCTTGGAAAAAAAAAGACTGCCCCCCGGTATCGAAGACGGCCACGAGCTGGATGGGATATCAGTGTGGAGATCTTCTCACGGACAATGGCAACAACACATATCGCCGGACATGCTTCCTGGAGGCTAGCTGTGTCAACTATAATTTAGTACGGAAAAAGGAATCCATCCTTACGTAAACCAAAGCTTCAGCTCATTGACCACTCAAATCAAGTCGAAAGCGCTTAGTGATCAACCATGCCCAAACATCAAAATGTGTCAAGCAAATCCTTCCTACAAGACGCCGAGAAAAGAAGTGAATTCTACAGTGAAACGAACAAGAGTCAAGAACATACTATGTGTGCAAAGTGGCAGAGGATTGCCTCTACCGGTGTGCTACCGTTTCTCCAACAACACGAAAACAACTGAACAAGCGTAGATCGTTCGTCAAACAGCCTCCCGTCTGTTCCATCTTCCTTGTAACATGAAATTGAATCCGTCCACACTACTTAATCCTCATCTGAATCGCAAGAGAACAGGTCTCGAACCCCAGTGATTCGCTCCTTCCCGCAGCAACTGCGCCACAGCACAACACGAATCCTCAGTCATTGTCATTCTCACAACGAAAGTATTGTTGCAAGTCAAACATCTCCGACACCCCAGGTGAGTCGTGGAAACACAAACAACCCAAACACGAGAAGCCATTCCGAATGGGCCCGAACTCTACTTGTATTGCCGCGATGAACGTGACGCATTCCCCCTCCAACGCGATATCGTGTGCGGGGGTATCGGCGTGTGTGCCTTGTTTTTCACATAACCACGCTCACGGGCTCTTGTGGACAGCGTCTTGCAAAGAACAGGAGTGACTTGACTGTCTTCGACGTCGAGCGAGAGGCATGAGCGAGGCAGGAAGAACCTCGCTCGTCACGTCCACCATACCCACGACAGTCAACACGTAGCCCCAGGTGGAGGCGTACATCAGTACTCTGCCAAGCTCCCCCAAACAAGGGTAACCTCTCAAACCGGTCCAACCTTGCCTGCCGACATTGTGTCCAGTAGAAAAACAAAAAACCGAACAAGAGCGGCACAATATTTGTACTCGCCTCTAAATCTCACCCCAAGCAGAAATGATGGTCATGAACACACTCCCCTGCCTCTTCTTTCTCCACGCAATCAGTACAAAAAAAATTGTCCGCCGGTGTATTGCCGCTTCTGAAATACACGCTTGACCAGCCTACAGTGGTGAACTGTACTTTGGCACAGCAATTCTGCAATTCGTGCTGTTGTCGACGATAGGTTGTCATCCGTGAAAGAGATTATGATTGAGTGGGGCGCGAATTGCTTCGAGGCACATAGCACGACATCGTGGGTTGCTGTCGGCGCGCAAGAGCCCATTCAAGTTCAGACCCAGCTGGATGACTTTTCATGCAGAGTGGGGCTTGCGACGAAGGCCGTTGGTCACGTCTCCTGCATAGGCGGCCGCGTTGCGAGCGATCATTTTACACCATGTCGCCCCCCAACCTTCGGGAATGCACGGCCGGGTGACTCCGGTTGTCTTCGTGGGTGCCAGGTCGCCAGCAACACACCGGAAGGAGCACGTCGACAGAAATCAAGAGCAGACACAGGGATCAGGTGGTTTGATTTCACTAGTAGGCCCGGAAGGACAGAACATCATCTTTTGTGTCGGATATTTTTTGTGTGTCGGTGTTGTTTTGGACAAGCAAACCCTACCCTTCATAGCATTAAGCCCGGGAACACTCCGTGACGCTTTTCCTGTTCAGCAACGAATGTTCGAAGGGAAAACATCCTCAGCAATTGGAAGCTGGTGCATGGTACGGATCCGGCAGTTCCAGATGCAAGGAATATGCCAAGGTGGTTGATTCGTCGATCGAGTGCTAGGATCCGTGGCCAAGAGAATAAAATGAACTTCTGGTTTTCATTCTAGTGAGACAAGTCTCAATTGAAATTGGCGACGGCATCAGAACGGGAGCATTATTGATGCCGCATGCTGATTTGTATACATTCAATAATCACCCCGCAAGGCTATGACAGTGCCAACAACACGTTTCTTGCCGTCTACCGCTGCGCCCACCTGTGTTTGGTCGTTCCGCGCGGCACGGTTGGCGGCGATCTTTCTTATTCTTGAGTAAATCGCTGCACCGAAAACCATCCCGGTGTCCACATACACCGGAATCGCGAGAGCTGCAAATAAACCATGCACAGCATGCACACATCACCGAAGTTTGAGTGTTGTGGATATGATATGGTCGAGAACGGTATTCCGAGAACAGCCACTGCGTCTTCCACGGATATCCAGTTTGGACGGAGCCAGCCCTCTCGCCGCGGAAACGCGAACAACATATTCTGCGGTACTCTTCGTTGATGGCGTTGTTGTCGTCGTTGTTGCTGTTGTTTTTTTTTGTGACGTTGTAGGTGGAACGCCTTTCCGGTGGACCCCGAATGGTCGTTGACGAGGTGGAACACCCGAGGAAACAAGAGTTTCATGTGGACACGTGAATATCCAAGATGTCTCAAGACATATTCTACGAAAGAAATATCGGCGGGGGAACTGGTCTAAAGGGCAAAATTTAAGCCTGTGGACTGAACACTGGATGTCTTGTGTTTCCTACCGATCAGCAGTATAAGCTCGAAGCACCCGACGGCCGTCTCCATCCTCTCCGCGTGCACGCTGTCGCCTTCCGCCTCCGCGCCTACAAGCAAGACCATGCAGAAGGCGTTGACACCAACCCGGCACGCCGCCATGGACTCGACCACCCTGCCGTGGACGAAAATGATGCCAATTACCTCAGATTGAAAGGCATGAAGTGGTCGGGAATGCCGTTCCGTCAGGTTTCGTGGTGGACTGGAAAGAGGTACACTCTACCAACAATCGGCGGGTTTCACAGACGTATGCCCATGCCCAGGCGCTGCATAAATACGTTTTTCATACCTGCTCTGCGATAGTGGGCGCATGAAGCTATCCCAATAGCTACCTACGGCGGATCGATAGGCATATTCGCGTAGATCTCTGGTTCGACCGTGGAGGCCAATATGAAGGAGCTGCTTGCGACCGCCATCCTTCAACACATACACGTGGACAGACTTCCATGTTCACCCAACATCGTCCGCCCCGTACTCGCTCGTACCTGTTGGCAAAAGGCGTGAGGTGCGCCACAAGAACGAACTGCACCACGTTCAACCCCAGGAAAATCAGCAGTTGCACCTGGCTGCTGTCGATCAGCACTCCGACGCACGCTATCACAGCTGCCTGTGCGGGGGATCATGTATGTGTAGAACGGGGATCACACAGGACGACGTGTACTGCGCAGTTAGGACGCAAGCACGGCGCTTAAAGGGCAGAGACTAACAGAGGTGAACAGCGATAGCTATTGTGTACGTAGGTCTACGCGTTGTACCAGGGCGTGACGAATGTTTCCAGGCGCGCACCTCCATCAGAGCGTACAATGCAAACCAGGACCCAGCCTTGGTATAGTCCACAAACAGCGGCTCGAAGCCAATGCGGAACCAGTTCCTCAGCCTCTGCTCCTTCGCGTCTTCATTCTCGACAGTCCTCCACGCTCCCTTCTTGGCCCACGCGAACGCACTGTGATCCTCCTCCAAACCTGGAGCAAAGAGAGAGGTTCGGCCGAGCGGAGGGGCAGACAGACGTACAACGATGAAGCACGTGCGGTATTATCGTGTTTCCCGACTCGTCTCTAGCGGAAGGAAAACGTGAAACATACGGTACATATGTTGGTGGTGTTTTCTGTTCTTGAATTGAGCAGTGCAGGAACGTAGTCGTCGTGTAGTCGTGCCCGTGCTTTGCCCCCTGGTGCGCACCTTTACGAACTCTCCAGAAGAAGCCTCGGCAGCCCCTCTGGCCATTGGTGGTGTAGTAGGAGTCCTTCTGTGTCACAGCGAAGGCCAACCCCGTGGCGGTGGGAGGGAAAACTCGAGCGAAAACGACTCGAACCATCACCCACAGCACCAAGACCGGGTACACGACCTGCAAGGAGAGGAAACATGGCAGGAACGCCGGTTTGACGAAGAGAAGTCCGTTCAACGCGAGAGGATTAGGAATTGAGACACTCGAGGAAAGTGAGGTCCACGCCCCATTGTTAGACCTAGACAGGGTCGCGGGTGCCAAGCTCAGGTTTTGCTGGTCCCGGTCCACTGTTTTCCCCAACCAGAAAATGAACGACACCGCCAAACGAACCACACCTCACAATCTTTCGGGTAACGAATAACGGTCCAGACTAGACTTGCAACGCTTCGTTAGGTGACCGTAGTCCGTGCTCCCCCCCTCAGAGCGATTTCGTCAGTGTGTGTACGGTACACGTTGTCTCAGTCAGGGTGCCCAAGGCCGCATCTTCTCGTTTGGTACGCACAACGCCTGCCACGTTCTCCACGCCCGCTGCGCGTTAACGAAAAAAATGAAAACACGAAGGTATGGAGTAACGTTCGCGTCGTTCTCACCAAGGCGATTGCTGCCACGGGTACGAGGGCGCCGCTGCCGTGCCGCAGAACGTCAACCTGCGCCGCCAGGGCCCCCTGGAACGCGTACAGGATGAACAACAGCTCAACGTGAGGGAAGTGAATCCAGAGCGACTTGGACCGATCCCGGCACTTGGCTACCGGCCCTAGTCCATCATCTCCAGCCTCTTCTCCCCCGGCAGAACGTGTGCCTTCCGCGCCCACGTTGACGTCGTCAGCAGCACCGTCCGGTTTCGTCGCCACCTTGTCGTAGCTCGGAGGAGGCCCTTGAGGCAGCGGCCCATCCACTGAAGCGGCTTGACCGTCCGGTTTGATCGCCACCTGCTCGTAGCTCGGAGGAGGCCTTTGAGGCGGCGGCCCATCCGCCAAGGCGGCTTGCTGAACGCCGCCTTCTTCGAATGCAGCACGAACCTCCTGTAGGTCGTCACGTTTCTGGCAGCGGACGTGGAAGTGAGAGGGCCCTGTCAGGTTAAACGCGGATGCCCTAGAACATGACACCACGCGAAACATTTTGAAGTAATGCTTTGCGTGCTTCACTTTTGACACACCGAGACGGAACCAGTTCCCGTCGCGGGCAAGCGGTGTCCATGAAGGAACTGCCCGACTGTTTGTGTTTCTCGTTTTTCAAGTGCACTTACTGTGCCATGACAGCGCCAACGGGCAATACTGTGTGAAAATTAAGTTGAACGGGAGGAGGAGCTTTACGTGTTGTTCGTGTTCGAAAACGTCGAAGACGTCAGATCGTGTGTCTGTTGAGCGACATACGCACTTCAACCCTTGGTATCCATCACCATTTTGCTGATCACAAGCAGCCTGATGCCTCAGTCGCCGGACAGAAATGTCATGTGAATACCACGGTATATTGTTTTGTGCCATGCTTTCTGCCAGTCATTTAACGTCTGGTACTTCCGCTGCTCTATGAATCCGGAAGGTTAATCAACTACCAAACGGCCTTTCAAGCAATGATCTCGGCCAGTCCATGACGACAAACCTTTTGCGCTCATGCACTTACCACAGCGCCTTACATACGTGCGACGGTGGAGCTCGGGTAAAGTGCCGTTGAAGTAAAGTAGTGCTATGTCCCTAGCGATACATGGACATTATTAATAGTTTTTCTCAACACGCACGTCAGTGTGCAGGAATCTCGCGTCCTTGAAGTCATCGCTCATGCACCCCCGTACCAAAGTCTGGTGGTGGTGTTTGATGTGATGGGTACGAGTGTACGCAACTCTGCCGACTCAGCGAGTAACTCCACCCAACCACCATCTCGATACAACCACGCGCCCACAAGGCCAGCCAAAGGCATGCTTCGCACTCGTTTTTGTATGATGTGGCGACATTGCAATTTCCCGATATTGTTTACGGGACTGCTCAAACTTTAATTAGTGACCTGTCAAGCCCAAGCGCATCACATCCAGAGTTCCAGCTGAACCACAACGCTATACAGAGTGATTTCGCTGGACGAGCTCCACGAAACTGGGAACGAAACAAGACCTCATCAGCTACGTCGATCGATCGAAGCACTTTCAATACGAAAGAAAGAACGAAAAGAGTCGAGCAATGACTCGTTGTCAACAAGGTCAAAACGCACCTTTCTCTGTAGCCACCACGCCTCGATCGCAGACACGAGCAGGAGATGAACCACCAGGATTAGGAAAAACAAGCACAAAAACAACACCAGGTTCCCGAGGAAACCTTCCTCGTCGATGTCGTTGTTCTTCTCGGCATAAGTATCATCAGAGTCTGCCCCAATCCGGAGCCAGAGATTGATCCACCTTGTTCAACGTCCAGTTGGGGTGCAGAACGTAGGGTAGGGACCGAATGGCGAATCAACCGCTTGCTACCGACGTCCATGTATGCTTTCATGCGTACTTAGAGGGTACGCTATCAAATGCAACAAGCACCACGGCCTACCTCGAGCAAGGTGCGGAGGTATCCGAAATGTTGACAATAAAGCTGTACTGCGCGAGCGGTCCCAGCTCGCTGGATGACGCAAACTAGCCGGTGACTGAATCCTAGATCTTGATGTAAACGGGCGGTTGAAAGCTGCAGCAATCCGTGGAACGATGTCAACATCACTCAGATCTATACCTGGGCATTGGATAGACTCAGTCTGGGACACCAACAATAAAACGCCCCCCTCCCAATGACCTCCCCCCTGGTGTTTACCAGCCGTCAGGGCAGAATTGGGGATCCAATCCCTACGGTCGGGAAGAGACGCGAGGAAGCTGACATGGCAGTATCGCATGTGCGGGATGGGAGAGGAGAGGTTGCCAAGAATTGTGTGGGAGGCGAAGTGGGCAAACAAAAAGAGGGGTAGACAACCCACGGAATGGGTCAAGGTTGTAGAGGACGTATGGAAGGGGCTCGACATCGACGAAGATGAAACGCTGGAAAGAGAGGGTCTACAGGGGTTCAAGGAGAAGATATCTGTTGCTTGTGCCGAGGGAGAAGAACAGAATCTAAGGAAAGAATCCAAGGATAAGGAGGGTCTAGAAGTGTACGGAATGTTGAAGGAAGGAATCGGGTT
>CACKRE030002243.1:162278-173201 GCA_902602495.3 Ectocarpus sp. CCAP 1310/34 | reverse complement strand
CGACGTTGTAGAACAAGCCAATTCGCTTCGTGAACTCGGCAACCAGGATACCGTTTGTTTTCTACCTTGTTTTTTTTGGCGGTAACCATAATGGTGGTCGAGTAGATCATGTTATGCGGGGTGGAGAACCCTCACTCCGTGCAAGGGGGATGATCGCACCACGTTGTATTGAAATGGTCAAGCACCCTCGAGGCAGTTACACAGTGCCTATAACTGTCTCTGGAGGTGAAAACACCAGAAAATAGATTGAGTCATACGCAGCTGTCATCCGTACGCAAGGAAGAAAGCACACGATGCCGAACACCCTGTGCAGGATGCAGCGCACCCTTCATGCGACTCGCCGAATATCTCACGGCGCTTCGCGCTTGGTGATGTGAGAACCTGGTCCGGTGAGAACCCGGCGTGCTCCGTCCCGGCTTTGTAGGGATGCGAGGTCAATGGTCTAACGACACGGCATGCACGACTATGAGTACCCCCCCCTTCCCCCCAACTCCCTTCGTGAGCTGGGCAACCAAGTTGCCGTTTTTTTTTTCTACCTCATTTTTTTGTGGCGGTAACCATAATGGTGGTCGAGTGCATCATGTTGTGCGGGGTGGAAAACCCTCACTCCGCGCAAGGGGGATGATTGCACCACGTTGTGTTAAAATGGTCAAGCAACCTTGAGGCAGTTACACAGAGCTTATATCTGTCTCTGGAAGTGAAAACACCAGAAAAGAGATCAAGTCATACGCAGCTGTTATCCGTAGGCAAGGAAGAAAGCGCAACATGCCGAACACCCATAGCAGGATGCAGCGCACCCTTCATGCGACTCGCCGAAAACCGCACGGCGCTTCGCGCTTAGTCATGTGAGAGCCTGGTCCGGTGAGAACCCGGCGTGCTCCGTCCCGGCTTTGTAGGGATGCGAGGTCAATGGTCTAACGACTACGGCATGCACGACTGTGAGTACCCCCCCCCTCCCCCCAACTCACTACGTGACCTCGGCAACCAGGTTACGTTTATTTTTTTTTACCTTTTGTTTTTTTTGGCGGTAACCATAATGGTGGTCGAGTAGATCATGTTGTGCGGGGTGGAGAACCCTCACTCCGCGCAAGGGGGATGATCGCACCACGTTGTGTTAAAATGGTCAAGCACCCTCGAGGCAGTTACACAGTGCTTACAACTGTCTCTGGAAGTGAAAGCACCAGAAAATAAATTAAGTCATACGCAGCTGTCATCCGTACGCAAGGAAGTAAGCACAAGATGCCGAACACCCTTAGCAGGATGCAGCGCACCCTTCATGCGACTCGCCGAATATCTCACGGCGCTTCGCGCTTAGTCATGTGAGAGCCTGGTCCGGTGAGAACCCGGCGTGCTCCGTCCCGGCTTTGTAGGGATGCGAGGTCAATGGTCTAACGACTACGGCATGCACGACTGTGAGTACCCCCCCCCTCCCCCCAACTCACTACGTGACCTCGGCAACCAGGTTACGTTTATTTTTTTTTACCTTTTGTTTTTTTTGGCGGTAACCATAATGGTGGTCGAGTAGATCATGTTGTGCGGGGTGGAGAAGCCTCGCTCCGCGCAAGGGGGATGATTGCACGACGTTGTGTTAAAATGGTCAAGCAACCTCGAGGCAGTTACACAGTGCTTATATCTGTCTCTGGAAGTGATAACACCAGAAAAGAGATTAAGTCATACGCAGCTGCCATCCGTACGCATTGAAGTAAGCACAACATGCCGAACACCCTGAGCAGGATGCAGCGCACCCTTCATGCGACTCGCCGAAAACCGCACGGCGCTTCGCGCTTGGTGATGTGAGAGCCTGGTCCGGTGAGAACCCGGCGTGCTCCGTCCCGGCTTTGTAGGGATGCGAGGTCAATGGTCTAACGACTACGGCATGCACGACTATGATTACACCCCCCCGACAAGGACCGTGTTGTTACAAAGCAGGTTTTCCTTGGGAGATGGAAAGATTACTGTATGTAAATGCTTCTGATGCTGGTGTTCATTCCTCCTGGTGTCGTTTGCAAAAATACAAACAATAGCACCCTCAGCAACCACGTCCTCTATCTTGATCTAGCCAGAGACAACAACGAAACGGCTCCAATATTACGCTCGACGACGCAAAATCACGAGCATGACATATACAACTGAATCTTATGCATCGGGACAGCTCCGAATATTTTCTTCGGAACACGGAATGATGCAGGAAATCATGCGTGAGGGAGGAACACGAAGAAGCCCATCAGTGTTCGTGAGAAGGCGGACCGTGAACAGCATAAATTTATGAAACTTACCACTGGCTACTACTGTTGAGGACTAGAGCTATGAACCATGCAGCAGACCTGCCACGTGTTTCTCAGTTCGTGACGCGAGTGAACTTTCTCACTTGTATGACACAAGCTCGTTTCGTTATGAACTCAAAATACATCAGATCAGGTGGGTAGTCTTGCCTGCCACTTTCGTTCGCTTCTGATGGTTTCCGCCCTGTGCTCCAACAAGCACAGATGCATACGCACGCTCCCCTTTGTGCCTAAGATGGAACTATGAGTGAAACGCGAGTTCCCAACGAGGGTCATTCTTTTTTTCAGGGTCACTCTTTCTTCATTCCCAACAGGCCTTACCTCAGGAACTCGAGGAAGTCGGACAGCCACGACCTTTCTGAACCCACCGAGTCAACGAGAGAAAGGATAGCGAGAAACTGGATCTGGACGATTAGCAGAACAACCAAGGCCGACGAGGGTCTGCGGACGCTCGCGAGGATCCCCGCAGCCAGTAGTACCGTCTGCTCGTTCCTTCCGACAGCAGTAGCGCCCTCCAGCCCTACTGCAGCAGCATCTTCCGCAGGCCGTCCATACGTGCCATCAACTGCTCCCCTCTCGTTACTGTCTTGGGCAGGAGCGTCGCCAAACCCGGCCGAAGTAGTATTGTCCACCAGTTTTATATTCGCGGCACCAGTGACAACTTCTGCTCCCCCCTCGCTACTGTCTTGGGCACGTGCGTCACCGAGGCTTGCCGAAGCAGCATTGTCCGCCAGTTGTCTATCCGGGACATCAGTGACAACTGATCCCTGTTCCCCCTGGTTTCTTGATGATGATGACGGCTTTGGATCGACGGGAATTTTGGCGGTTTCCGTTGACGAAGAGTTTGTATCGCCCCCGATCAAGTTAGCGATTATTGAGGCAATCACCGTAGACACGACGACAAACGTCGCAAAGTGGGCAGCCCGTACTCCAGAGCGGGAGCCCTGTTGTGAGCGGCGAGTGTCGTTGACGGTCATCATAAGAGAGGGGGAGAGGGGCAAGTTAGAGGACAAGCGCAGTGCCGAATGATGGTGTAACGGGTTGGTGAGGGTAGCATGTCCGGCTCACATACGCCGACACCGCACAAGAGAGCGCGTACATTCATGGATTATATGTTACACTACCCCTTGTTGGGTTCAATCATACTGCCCCGTGTCTGTCCACTCTTGCATCGAAACGCTTCCTTCCCAAGGAAACTATGGCAAAGAAGGCGTCATCAATGCCCTTGGTCGTTACCTCAGCCGGACAGGTCGGGTCGGGCAGGATGGACAAGTCGGGAACGTTTTCCTGTTCGTCCTCATAGTCCACCGAGATGACCAAGCCGCAATCCAACAACCCAACCGCGAACTGGGTGGGGTTGTTCTCCAGGTTGTCTGCGGCAAAGGTAACCCTGTAGTGGCGCAGATCGAAAATAGTATAGCGAAATAGGTCGCCGCAGGCATCAGCGCACCGTCATTCTATGCTTGAAACAGGCTGAAATTCTACAAAGTGCTGTGTGTGGAGTTGAAGGCAGGGCGTTATCCAAAAATGCTCGTGCGTGTAGTCCCTTGAACCTATTACTGCATCGACCCGAGAGAGCAGTGCAAAGCAGTACGCCTAGAGAGAACCTCAAGGGAGTGGAACGAAGGTACGTCCGTCGCGAGCGATGTGCAGAGCTGCGCTTGCTTCGCCCGCAAGCGTTGGCACACATACATCACCTGTTGCCGGTGATTGCCGCGTCTGACGAGACCACCGAAAGAACAGGAACATCAAACTCGACGGTGATGCTAACGTTGGTGGCAGGACAAGACAAGACTGTTTGGTCGGCGATGACTTCGATGTCCTCCACGGCGGCTACCAGGGATAAAGGCAAGAGGGTGGGGAGTTGGGGGGGAGATCGCAATCACTGAATCAGACGGACGATGTGGTCGTCGCTTGTCGCACCAAAGCGGAAGACACGGAGGGTTCTGCGGTCGGGATGTAATAGTTTGATTGGTCATGACCCGTAGTTCCTGGCCAGGGATGCCGACGGTGTATGGGGAACGACAAAGAGTGTACCCGAGCAGGTTGGATAACGGTTGTGATGTGTGCGTTGGTTTGTGCTGGTAGAGTGGGACCGAGCGTCCAACTTCGACAAGGCCAAAAAACGGAAAATATAAGAAAATCAAGCCTGGTTTCAAAACGAGTCCGAGCTGACCCGCCGGATGGTGAATGCGAAGATCGAGCAAGGAAGTGGTCCGGGAGATGTCTTGAAGATCTGGCTCCTGGAAATTGTATGTTGTCCCTTGAATACTCGGTCTTACCACAATGTGAAAGTACACTTCATTGGCGTGCGAAGCCCCGAATATTCCCCAGCGCGAGCAATACCCTTCGTCCCTGATCATCCGCGGCAATGCCGTACAACAGACCACCTGACGTCTCAGGTTGTTCCCAACTACATATACATCCGCAAGCCCTCTTCGCGACTCTCCCACGCTGCCATTCATGGAATCATATACGTACGCATGTCAGAGCATACGAATCCACCGCGCGTTCGACAAAAGGCGAAGAGACAACTAACTGTATGAGGAGAGACGTAAACCAAACGTGCCCACCTTCAAGTGAGCTGAAGTTTGTGACACTGAACACGTTGGATTCCTCTCCTGCAATGTCTAAAAGGGTTTCAGTCGAGATCTGTGAACCTGCAAGTACGATGATTCAGCAAAACAGAGGGGATAACGTTGAGCAGGTGGTCGGATCAGGATTCGACCGACGGTACCGAGCAACCAACGCCAGGGTAACGACGTGGTCAGTCCTTGCAATCGGAATCCCACCGTACCAGCAAAATTCTTGTTATCTCCCCCCCTCTACGTCTTCGATGACGACTATTGCTGCTGCTGCTACTCTCGCATACGCACCTCGAGCACATTGTATTCACGTTATATTAGCGGTTTTCAGCGTAGTGTAGACGCTGATAGTGTCTCCTGTGCTCAGGAGTGTTCGAGCCCTTCAGTGCTGAAGCCCGAGCTCTCACGAAGGCATGCTCTCAAACCAGCAACATCGGCGTGATCCCCTCTCCGACAGTCTTTGCCACGTTACGAAATATAGCTTTTCGTCTCTTGAAGATTCGTGATGACTAGCGCGGTTGAGCTGATCGTCGTTCAGTCTATCTTATGCTTTGAGAGTTCAAGAATAGGGCCCAAACACATCAGATCACTTGATTCATGGACCAAATCATCCTGCTGCAAATCTGTTGTATTCAAATTGGAGAGCTATCCATCAACGGGCAGGTCATACCTACTCCCACGGCGAATATAGTGGTTGTGTTGTCCGCCCTCGTTTCCTGGGCCGCTGTCGACGGGTCGGTATAACTCTCGCCGTCCGTGATCAGAACCATGAAGGAAAACGACGCAGGATTCTCGTTCAGTAGCGCCCTGCCTGCAATGATGCCTGCGGTGGGTATGTGTGGCGATCAGTTGTATCGGCTGTTCAGGTTGATGAATTCCATGGGCTTACGAAAACCAGGTCGGCGGCAACCGCGGCAACTTTTATTGCTCCTACTCAAGTAACTTAGCTCGTGCTGCAATCTGAAATTGGAGATAATGCGTACCGTCCGCGATGTCTGTGTCCCCTCCCCACTGGATGACGGAATCAACGTGCTCGTCGAAACTTTCCGTGGAGGTGAAGGTCCCTTCATCGTAAGTGGAAGTGCTGAACTGCACGTAGGAGGCCGTTCCACCGTTGTCGAAGATATTCCTTCTAGCGAAGGCAGCTACGGTGTCTTTTGCGAACTGCTGTTCAAGGATCCAATCGGACGACACGATGCTTCCAGAGCCGTCGACCACGATGACAACGTTAACCTTGGGCGGATGGATGCGCAAGAACGCGAAAACAAGCACGAGAAAGTATCTTGCTGGCACTCGCCTTTCGTACCAAACACCAAAGCTGTGATAGACTAAGGAAGGCAGGCACATGTCAATGGAGGCGGCAAGCAAAATTGTTACGTTCAGACCGCCGTGCAAGAGTACTCGATATCATGTTTGTGCGAGTACAGCTCGCGGGATGGAAGGGCTTCTGATCACGCTGAGGAATGAGCAACTACTGTGGCGAACAGCGACGATAATCGTGTACCCGGACCCCGGCGAGATTCTTCACGTTTTTCCATTGACTCACGATGTTCGTCCTCAAGGTTGTTGCTCCTTCCATAGTAAACGTCAATGACGGCTCGTCCTCAGGGTAGGGAGAAGCATCAGCAGCGCTGCTATCCACAACCTGGACGCAAGAAGTATTGGATTGGGCCGATCCGTTCGCCAGGAGCATCAAGAGAGCCAAGATCGTGATGCCGTTGCTGCTCCTGGCCTTCTTGGCCTACGTTGTCGAAGACAAAGTTTGTGGGACGGATGTTCGCAGGAACGAGCAGGTTAACTCACAGTACACAACTTTGGCGCCGTATGCCAGAATCAATTGTGGAGCGTTGCATTTACTGCCGTATGAAGTTCGTGCTGCGCTTGAGAAGGACAGGGGAGGACGATTAGATTGGCGGCGATGAGGGAACTCAGGCGGCGTGTTCTACAGAGAACGGGGTGGTCGTAATAGTCAAACGTATACATACGTGTCGTGAGCGTCATTAATTAATTGACCGACAAATAACGGTGGGTATAAAAGACACCCAGGCCTCAAAATGATTTTTCGAGTAATGGCCCTGGAGCAAGCAGAGTACACACGTCAGTCAGTGGTGGGAGATATGACAGCACAGCCACAAGGTTGGGGAGTTCTCGTCAGCGGGGTGGCCTTCGGGTATTGGAAACATGTTCGTCTTCTTGGGAAATTTCTCGGTGGAAGAGCGGGAGGCAGGTAGGCCTCCAGTCGGCCTCCCCCTCGGACGGGGATCTATGTCCCCGCACAGACAGAGAGGGAGAAGCAGGTGGTATTCACCGGTCGGTATGATGAGTGACAACCGTATGCGGCGGTTAACAATTCACTGGTTGAAAAGGCAGTAGTCTAGACTACGCAATAACTCAAAAGCGACACCCAGTGAAATCTCACCGTGCACACTTGACGTAGTTGAGATCGACAGCCGGTGTTTCGGCGTGATGGCTCTAGAAGTATGGGACCAGGTTCCTAAGGGACATACATTAAGTAAACAGACCGCTTCAGGGTGGGCCTTGTCAAACAAAGTGCAATATCAAAAGTCGAAAATTAATCGGATTTTCATTTTTTATTTCGTGGTTTCGGTCCACGCAAGTACCGCCGCCGCCAAAAAAAATAAAAATCGCGGCGAAATATCGAACAGACCGCGGTCGCACATTGCGGTTGTTAGGCCTTTTGCTTCATCGGCCACTTTTTTTTCCCTTTTTCTGCCGTTTTGTTTTTTTTCGGCCCCTTTTTTTCCTTTTTCGGCCGCCCTCATTTTTTTCCGGCCACTAGGAATTGTGCAATTTTCTTCTCGGCCGTAGCCGTACAAGTACGATTTTTAACATCCTATTGTGCCTCGCGCATACCTCTCCTGTAACCAATGCTTGTTGAGGGTTCTTGGTAGATAACGTGTGTCTAGTCTAAAAAGTACTGATGCGTCGTGTACTTTGTGCTGTGTCAACCGAGGACGTTAGCATACACAAAGGAAAAATGCAAGACACTCCGCGGTCGTTGTCAACGGTTATCACTAGTCATCGAGAAAAAGAGTACACTTCATACCACACGCCTCCGAAGCCTACGCTGTCCTCTTTCACCTCATCTATTCCTCGTCGCTCACGTCCATGTCTACCCCCCCCGCCTCCGCGCTAGCCCCTCCAGCTGCGAGCTGCAAGCTGCGGGTGTTTTTTTCAAAAGTGCGCGGAGGGCTCCTCCAAAGACTAAGACCGCCGCCCTAAAAAAGAGAAAAATAATGTCGGAAACCAATATTGTATTTATGAAGGGAAGGGGGGAGGGGGGCAACCGATTTTCGATATTCGGCCGGTTGAAATCGGAACTCTGCCCTCGTAGCCGATTAGAAATCGGCCGTAGCCGATTGAAAATCTGCTACAGGCAATCCTATTTCGGCTGAGCCCTGGCCAAAATCGGCCGCTTAGTTTTTGACATATCGGCCGTTTTTTTCTTCGCCGTTTTCCGGCCGAAATTTTCAGATCGGCTCTTTCGGCCGCGGCCGATGGAGCAAAGGCCTAGCGGTTGTGCGGTTGTTCACGAAAGCTGGTGCTTCCGCCTGCTGCACACGGTACCAGGCACACGACGAGACGCAGGGCCACTACTCCCGATGACGGTGGTACGGCCTCGCACTGGAGTGGATGCACGCCGTACAGCCGTCGCTCGCCGCAACGCAAGGATGCAAATCGTAACAGCAGCTGCTCGCTGGTGCCTCGCCGCGACGACAGCGTTGACTTGTGCGTCCCAAGTCGTCCACACTCGGCGTGGAGCATGCGTGAGAAGGAGCCGACAGGAGTGGGAGGAGTTATCAAACCTTTAGAGCAGGATGGGTCATTCAAGACGCGGTATCGTATGAGCCCGAAGGAGGTCAACGGGCTGCACGAGATTTGTCGGGAACGTCTTGAGCGCCATAGCCCCAAAGGGCGTGGCCACAACGGCACCATAGCTGGGCAGTGGGCGCTCGCTTCCACGTTGCATTGGCTCGCAGGGCACGGCGTCAGCGCTGCGGCTGATGGTCCCCACATGGCCACGAGCACAGCATTTGCGAAGATCAAGAAAGGGCTGGATACCATCAACGACTGTGGGAGGCTTCGGATAAAGTGGCCGAGAACGGACGGGGAGCTACAAGCGAAGGCGCGGAGGTTTGCTGCTCGGAGTTCCCAACTTGACCCTGTCCTGAAGCGCTGTGTGGGAGCGCTGGATGGACTCCTTGTGCAACGCAAGAAGCCTAGCATCATCGAACATCCGTGTCGAGATCGGTTCTTTCCAGGGCACAGATGACAGTGGGCATGAACTACCAGGTGCGACAAATACATGGTTCAAACCTCGCATGCAGTAGACTGCTGTGTACACCCCCCCCTCGGCCTGCTCCCCGGCCGGGGCCGAAATCGACCTAGTGAGTCCCTCGCGGGAGAACCAGGCCACAACAGATAGTAGGCGGGTGGTGTCCCAAGGTGCAACTCACCGCCGCGCTGGCTCAGCGTGGCGGTGAGGATGCACAGACGGTGGTAGTGGCGAGAGGTGTGTATGGACACTGTTCCCGCGGCAGTAATGCAAAGCGGCAAACTGCACCTGGCAACCACCGTCGCGGAAAGCGTGGCCCACGAAGCTGGAGGAGTAGAGAGATTCGTAAACACCACGTCAGTATGCACCGCTCGCGGGAGAAGGGAGACAACCGCGGGCACCGCGGGGAGGGAGTGCTGCACCCTCCTCGTCAAAACACCACAGGCAAGAACCGNCCGCCCACGGCGCTCAGGCGGCCAACGCGAGAGACCGCCGCCGAGGCGACGGCTACCGTGATGTCGGCCGCTGCTGAGACCGCGCCGCTGACGAGGTGCGCACGAGGGCAGAGAGGCTGGTACACGAGCGAAGCGCAGCACGAGATCTCCGAAGCGTCTAAGGAGATTAAGGCGGCCCAGCAGCAACTGCGTGGGGCCTCAAAGAACAGCGCCTTCGAGGTGACCCTGAAGGCGATGCTCAAGGCGGCGCGGAAGAAGCGCAGCATCGCGACGTGGAGAGCACTGGAAAAGTTCTTCGAGGGCTATGTACGGCAGCTCGAGAAGAAGAGCCGCGAGGGGGATCAGGCGGGTTTCTACAGGCACCTGAAGATGATCGACGTCGAAGGTAAGAGGTCGTTCACCTCTCAGAACATCAAGGACGAGGACGGCAAGGTCCTTCGGGACCCCACGTTTATTCCACAACGGTGGGACATGTTGCAGATGAAGCAGTGGCCCATTCTGTGGAGCCCGCGGCAGGTGCCTCTGCGAAACACCGCGAGCGTTGTGCACGCTATCACTCGGCTTCACAACTACCTCCGAAGGTGTCGTTCTGAACCGCCACCTGCCACCGCCCGGTTCTTTAATGAGGACGGAACCATCAGGAGCACCGCTGGGCACACCATCGTCGAGACGGCCCCCGGCGGCCTGTTCTCAGACTCGCGAGAACATCAGGGAGGACAATCGGAATAGAACTCTCATGCGGCCGGCGGAAAACATCAAGCGCAACAGGCGATGGAGGACGGCCATCACTCGTCGTGGCAACGGCGAATAGTAAACTAGGGCGGGGGGGGGTGTACTCATAGTCGTGCATGCTGTAGTCGATAAACCATGACCTCGCATCCCTACAAAGCCGGGACGGAGCACGCCGGGTTCTCACCGGACCAGGCTCTCACATCACCAAGCGCGAAGCGCCGTGAGATATTCGGCGAGTCGCATGAAGGGTGCGCTGCATCCTGCTAAGGGTGTTCGGCATCTTGTGCTTACTTCCTTGCGTACGGATGACAGCTTCGTATGACTTACTTTATTTTGTGGTGCTTTCACCTCCAGAGACAGTTGTAATCACTATTGTGTAACTGCCTAGAGGGTGCTTGACCATTTCAACACAACGTGGTGCGATCATCCCCCTTGCGCGGAGTGAGGGTTGTCGACCCCGCACAACATGATGCACTCGACCACCATTATGGTTACCGCCAAAAAAAAAACAAGAGGTAAAAAAAGAAACGGTAACCTTGTTGCCGAGTTCACGAAGTGAATTGGCTTGTTTT
>CACKRE030002243.1:93123-117488 GCA_902602495.3 Ectocarpus sp. CCAP 1310/34 | reverse complement strand
GATGCGTCCATGGACATATATATTTGCACAAACGGTGTGCTATCTCGAGACACCGACCACGGATTGCAAAGGTAGCGGTTGGGACAGCTCGGGCAAAATGTTACTTGTTGTGCGCAAGTTTTAGTTTGCAATTTGGTGCCCGAGATGGTGAAACGGGCTCGAGTCTGCTGGGTTATTTAGGGCGTGCAGACACCAGACAGACAGACAGACAGCCATCGCGAAATTTTCACGCCCCTGGGCATCGCGAAATTATTATTTTTCTCGTGCGCACATACTCCACACACGATCCCTCTAAACAGCTTTTTTTTTGCAAAACAAAAAGCGTACCCCTATACGGGCCATTCTTTTCGCAAAAAAAAAACTATTAAAATAAAGCAAATAATCAAGCCCATATCAACACCAGCGCACTACCGTCGTGTACATGTACGATGCGTAGGTCGTAGAACACCATCGCTTTCAGCGTTTTGGTGGTACAGAGTACGGGGAAATTCAAACGATGGTATGCAAGTATGTATTGCAGCACAATAGCAGCAGTGGTTGCGACCTTCAAATCGCCTTGTGTCATAGGGGTCAAACTAACAACACCTCTTCTTGTGGTCACCTTTCTGCTGCGCACCTTTTGACATAAGTTTCGCCTTCATTGGCCCCGGGAATGGTGCGTTAGTGGCCCCGGAATTTTAAAGACACTTCCCCGCGTTAAAGACATTTTTTGTTTTGGGAAAACGTTGTTGTGTCTTTAAAGCGGGGTCGACTGCTTTTGTATTACCAATAGCAGTCTAAGACTGACTTCAGAAAACCGCTCTTTTTCGGAAATACCCCAATACATCCATCCTCGATGGTTCTTGTTTGGGATATTAGTTAAAGACAGCGGGACATGAGGTGTTGAGCCTGGTCTCGGGGGTTCTATCATATTGTAGTGCTTACCTACAGCAGTACAAACTGCATTGTATCTGCTGTCGCATCCCATCTACATTCCATTCTCGACAGGTGGTTCTTGGGAAGAGAACGTGGAGGCTGCCTGCATGTTATATTATTGTGCAGCTCCGAAACGTCACGTTGTGTTTGGTGTGTTGATGCCTCTCACCTAGAAAGTGCGCCACGAGCTGCGTGAAGAACACGAATGCCCACCCTGCAAGGAAAAGACCGGCGTGAAACTCGCTCGGCGAGCCGGCCTCAAGGAGCGCGAGATTCGCCACGCTGGCCGCGGTCCCGTAGGTGACTGCGGAGAACACCGTCATTTTGAGCCTCCCGAGCTTGAGAACAAGCTTGAGCCCACCCATGCTTCGATCTTGCTCGGGTTATCACAGCACCTGTGCTGTACTATCCAGACTACTTCACCTCGCGGTTCGTGTTTCCTAGTTCACCGGCTGCTCTGCTGCTGATGACGATGATCCGGTCATCTGGTTGATGGACGAAAAGCGGCGCGATTACAACACGTGGAATTAGCCCGAGAAGCGCACCACACTTCATCTCTTCCTGGACCAGATTTGAATCGGAAAAAGCGGGGCGACTTCTCTGCTCTTGAGAAGTCTGACAATCACAGGTCACGCGGCTCCCGGCTCACAGATCACACGGCTCCCGGGCTCCCGTCCAATCCACAAAAGGTCGCGCTAAGGGCTTAGACGCACGGATGGCTCGAGCCACGACGACTAATGGGCGATGGTCCGGATGGGTCAGCCTGCTCGTGGCTTCCGCGGCCGTGATTACCAGCGTGCGCTTGGGCGGTACGCATCTGCTTCTGAAGGAAAAGAAGAGCAAGACGACCCCCAGCATCCTCATGATCTTCGCCAAAGAGGCTTTCGACTGGTCCAGCAGCACCACGCCGGCGCCTCTGAGTGCCACGGCTGTCGCAGTGAAGGCCATTCTCGGCGGGAAGAGCAACGGCACCCTGGCGCTGGGGCTGGAGAACGCAGTGCTCTCCACAGCGGGGCCCGACGGCATTACCAGGGCGGTTGACGTCAAGGTCGGCCCCGTCCGAGACTTCGTTTCCGCTCGCGTTCTGCGCGAGGTCAAGCACGCGTGCTCTCCTCTGGAAGGTGACGGCAGCAGCAGCAGCAGCAGCAGCAGCCCCTGTGATCCCAATGAGGTCGACCCTGAGTTCGGGACGACGCCGCTCCACCTCGCCGAGCTCTGGGGCAGCAGCGAGCTCGTGGAGTACCTGCTGTCAATCGGAGCCAGCCCCGACGCGTTCGACACCGTCGGCCGCCAGCCGCGGAACATGACGTTCAAGGCCTTCAGCGCCAACAGCAAGAAGGCCGCGGACGCCCGCCTCCCCTCCTTGCCGGACTCAGCATCCGCAGCAGCTGGCGATCATGGGATGCCGCAAGACGACGAGATGAGGTGCGAGATCCCCGAGGTGACCATCCCACTTTTCCCCACAGCAGATGGTGATGATGCGGCGGAACCCAACGACCACGACCAGTGGCAATCCTCCGCGCTGGCGGCCCTTGCCGAGGTGCGACGGCTAGTCAGTGAGGGCGAGCCCGTCATGGTTCGCAACGTGGTTCCCTGGCTTCAGCAGCAGGAAAAGAAGCAGCTTCGATTCCCCGACGCCGCCTCGTTCACCGAGGCGTGGGGACACCGGCCGGTGGACGTCGGCAGCGTCCCGTACGCTAAGAACTTCGAGCTCTTCAACGAGCGCACGACGCTCTCGGACTACATGCAGTCAACAACCACAACCGCCGCCGCCGCCGCTGCTGCCGACAGCAGTGGGCGGGAGAACGGCCAAGAGGCGACGAGCCCCGCCCCCAACTACGTGTTCCAGGTGGACACCGAGGCCTGCGCGGAAGGCCGCGACCTCCTGGGCAGGATCGTCGACGCCGCCCTGCCGTCCTCCGGCGACAGGCCGATCGTGTGCCCGCCCCCCGGCGGCGTCCGGGGCCTGGAGAGCGTCCACTACTACCTCGGCGGGCGCCACAGCGGCGCGCCCTTCCACATCCACTCAGACGCGCTCAACCTGGCCGTGTCCGGCAGGAAGAGGTGGTGGGTGGTGACGCCTCGGGAGGCGGTGTGGAGCCGGCGGCACATCCGGGACTACGCCGAGGAGGGCAAGGGCGGGCCGCCGGCCAGCGGCGAGGACCGGCCGATGGAGTGCGTGCAGCGCGGCGGCGACCTGGTGTACGTGCCCGGGGACTGGGGCCACGCCGCCATGAACCTGGAGGACGGCACGTTCGGGTGAGTGATGGAGTAAGACGCGCGCGGCGCGCTTGACAACGACAACGCCCAGCGGCGAGCATCCGATTTGTACGCTTTGTCGCGGCTACTTGGTACAAAGGGAGGGTACCGTTGTAACGTGCAGTATTTTCCGTGCGTGTGTACGAGGACTGCGGAAGGGTGTGGCTATCCCACCCACCGTATTTTCGATGAAGGTGGGAGGACGCGATTGCGCAAGGACTGGGTCGGCATATTAAGCTTTACATATGCATACCAAGATGGCAATGTTTTTTCAAGGCGGGGGACGACATGAAAATGCGTTGGTCGTGCCAGTAAATGATTAAAATTGTCGAACAGATGCGACGCTTCGCTTTTCCATTTTGCCCTGATGCACAACCGGGCATATACCGCGTGAGGGCGCGCGCGTATGGGGGGGGAGGGGATGTCAGTCTTCAGGTTGCCGGAAGATGTAGAATTGTTCGGTCGAGACCATCACACCAACCCATCACCCTCATCCGACCTCTCTTTTTGGAAATATTTGCAGGTACACCCTGGAACTGGTCAACCGCAGAGACACTCTCGCGTCCGTCCTTGGAATGGGCTGCGAGCAGTAGCCTGCGTGGCGGAATAGCAACGTCTTTCGCCCTTCGAGCAAGTAGTTCGTTTCCACCTTACTCAGCTAAAAGTGTTCGTCTGCCTCGTGTACAAGCAAGAGCGTCTGTGGTAGCTGACACTAGATAGAGCCGTCCAGGGCAGCATCAGCAGCAGTAGGTGGCAGAGATGGCTTGACAGTGTATAGTCTTACAGAGTGTACTCGTATGTGTAATTTTGGGAAAACCTCGTCTGTATTTTTGCAATGCTGTTGTCCGCTTCGCAGGAGGCCATGGACCTTCACACCGAGGAATCAACCAGCTAGCCCCCATTGGTGTGTATAAGTGTCGTGTTGCGGTTGCGTTTGAAAACGGTGTCGTGAAGGCGTCCGAACTGTTGGTTAGAGCGAATACCGCGTATCTAGCGTTGTCCAAGTGTTGGGTGTGAGATACTGCCCTGGATCATGCTTAAATGCCCTGTACAGTACCTGGTACATGTCACCGTTCTACATCAGGGAGTCGTTGTTGGGTTATGGTGCGGGTTTGTCGTAGTAGCCGTCTTGCTCTTTGTGCCTTCGGGTATGCTTGCCGTAGGGGATGATGGGGGGGATGGTCCCAGTAGAGAAGCCCGTAGACCACCCGAGAATGAGACCGGCACGTTCGTTACGAACGACGGTCGGTGCGTCTTACGGAGCTCGAGGAATCTGGTGAAGCATTCTTCGGTAACATGCAGAGAGCGTTCGTCCCCTCCCGTTTTTTTTTTGTTTTGAGAGAAGTAGGAGAGGGGCGCGTTTTTTGGCGTTGACACTGCAGCGATCTACCTGCCAGTTTTTGCGTTTCGTTTGTTGTGTTCGGGCTCTGGCTTAACTAGCGCACATTTTTGTGTTCCTCCTCGGCCAGACTGCATTTTGGGCTTTTTATAGGACGGGAGTAACGGTGCTAGTGATATGTTTTGCTTCACGGACACGAAAGGGGAGTGTAGCTGGCAGTATATGGTTCGATCGCGCGTTGCAATGCTGGTCTCGACCCCGCGTGTCCAAATGTGGTAGACATATAAGACGGTGGACACCGTCTTGCAAGTGGTTAAGGTGGTGTGGACTTCGGGTAATGCGGTAGAATTTTGTATGGAGAATAGCACTGCAAGCAGGTACTTCATTGAGGAGAGCCTTGGCAAGCGCCCAGATTCTTCCACTTCTTTGCACAAGTTCGCTTGAAGTCTATGCAGCAGTTGTGCAACGCCAGAAGTCTTTCAACGGTTCGGTATGTCGTTGTGATCGTTGATTCGTTTCGTCTTGGTTTACATTGCTGGTAGTGGTCAATGAGGTTTACAACCTGCATAGTTATGTGCGCTTCAGATTCCGGCTCCCCCCTAAGAATGGCGAAGGACCAATAACACATTTCCGAATTTGTGGAACTTTTGGTAACGTGACGGACGTGGAGCAACCGCTAAAACCTCGCTCAGAAGACTGGAAGAGGTATATCGATTCGCTACCTGCCTGTCAGGTTCCGGGTATGCCCCTAGAAGCCTCTTCTTCGTGTCTAGCAGGCAAGATAAGTGAGGGTGGTGTGAAGATGGCCCCTGTAAAGGGTCACACCTCCCCAGTGTCTGTCAAGGACGAAACCCTCTTTTCACAGTTTGGAGAACACCGGCAAGCGCTACTACCGTAACGGCGTTCATGAAAAAAACCTGATGTACGGTGCCACCGTGATGACGGCGCGCCCACCTCGTCGACATCATCATCACCAGCTTCTACAACCAAGCACAACCCAACCCAGCCCAGCGTAAATCATGTGGTACATCCACGCAACACGTAATAGACCAGAACACGTACACCTTTACGCATCTAAGCTCAACTCAATGTACAAATCCTGCCTACTTCTTGCTCGCCGGGTCGGAGTATCTCCTCCGCATAACCCTGTATCGAGAAAACTTCGATAACTCCTCTGCATCCCTTACAACCCGACGCCCTCGAGCCACGGCCCTTCTGATGTCTTTCTCGGAAGAAAGCAGGGCGTTCCTTTGCAAAGCTTCCCTGGCTTTGTCTTTGAACCAGGCCTCGCCGGACGGGTGACGGCGGGAGGCTAGCACGAACCTTTTGCAGAGGTCCCTCACCAACGGGTGCATGTATTTGTCTGTGCGTGCGGTTGCTGCCTGCGTCGCTGATATCTTTTGGCGGGTATGTTTTCCTGCGAAGGGCGGTCCGAAGCAAGGAGGCGGATGGGATCGAGGGCGGCGACCGGAAGCATGAAAGGGAGAGGCGGGGGATGGTCGTCATGCGTCTTAACTCTCCTTCTGATGGATAGATTCAATTGCTAAAGCAAAGCTGTTGTACGTAGTGCTTGTGGCAACGAGAAAAGCATCTCCGTGCCTGGAACGAAGAGTACCGTAGCCCTCTTTGAGCACCGATCTCGTACGAGACGGAGAGCACCCTTCCTATCTTGAAACGAGGCGCTTCAAAATATATACCGGGTCCTCTGTGCATACGTTTCTTTCCACTTTGACATACTCTAGATACCTTCTCGCTTATCGTATCCCTTTCTGTTCAGTATTTTGTGGCCAACATCCTACCTCCCATGGTAAACACTGTGTTCTGTGTTCAAACTATTCATTCGAGTTAATTCACCAAGCTTCGTCACACGTCACATCCATCCGTCTGTCATGATGTGAGTTGTACCCTCACTCGTGGGAGGGGGCGTGGCACACGACCAAGGAGAGACAGCGAGATCAGCACTACTAATGTTTTTCATTGTTGTTCTTTTGTGTGGCCTCGTTGCAGCCGTTGGTGGTGAGAAGTTCGATCTACGCAAAACCTTGTGAGTACGGTCGACGAAAACTATTTTTGGTGAGAACGGCAGGGAAGAAATACTCGAAAAGGAAAGCATTCATTCCAGGGTTTCTTTCCCCAGTTTCAGTAATGGTCTCATTCCAACATGAGAGCGACAACGACCTTCCGGCCTGCGGAATCCCGCCTTGAACATATATTGCAATTTTAGAGGATATCATGGAGGAACCCTATGCGTATCTGTTGCTGCTGAGGCCGTGCTGTCAAAGGCTGCAGCTGCAGTCCGAAAAGTCCGCAAATATATCTGAGTGGCCGTACCATTCACGATCCGCTGCGGTACGCGCCGTCACAGACCCAATCACCCGAACTCGTTGTCTACACCAGTAGTTCACATCACCAAACATTCAGCTGCATTTTACGACCCGCAAATATTTGGTGGTGTGAACTGCTGTGAAGGTGCACACCGCAGCGCATCGTGCACGGTACGGTATGGACCCAGATTTACGGACTAGTTCCGACCGCAGCAGCAGAATCTTTCGCCAGCACCCAGCAGCAACACTACGGGCGTGCCAACGCGCATATTCATTCACGGCTCCTCGAAGGTGTCTTCCTCTGAAATACAGATAGCGCCCGCACTTAAGAACTAAGTAGCAATTAAGAAATTGAGACTCGCAAAAAATCAGAAGCTAAGAACTTGAGCACCATTTGTGTGCTGGGTCAACAACCCCACCGTAAAACCTATATAGCGGCCATTTGTAGCCCACAAGAGGATGATGAGCAAAATATGAATCCCAGCCTCTGCCGAAACTAGAGGTTCCTAAGTGCGGGCGCCATCTGTAGATTATCAAGTCGAGAGTCCGCAATACAACGACCTTATTTGAGCACCCGCCGCGTCGCCTGTTTTGTCTTGAAATTTGAGTTGCGGAGAGTTTTGTCTTGGTTGGAGGGGACCTTATCGGATATTGCTGCATAACACTTCCCCGATGGGCCTTATGTGTCTCGTGTGCGATTGCTGGGTGTCGTTGGTCATCGAAGGAGAATATTGTTAAGTGCTGCTGCTATTCATAGACACATTAACTAGAGTATTGTTCATGTGGGATGTACATGCAGCTGCATCTTGTCATCGGCCGAAGAACCAGAGCCCACCTCAACTACAGCAGTATCTCTTAAAATGGAGTTTCTTTTTGCTGTACTGCCGGGTCCTGCTGCCTACGACTTACGATGTTCTTATCGATCGACCTGGAGTCTGTTTTGTTGTGGGTTACGGAAGATTAAACATACATGTGTATGCAAAGCACCCTACGGTGTACAGTTTCACTGCTGAATATGGCCAGTGTCCACCAGGCAGGGACGAAAGACGGAAGGTTGACGATTTGTTTCTCGGTTTCTCGACCTTCTTTACTCTCGTGGGGAGGTATCACTCGTGACACAGAACACACATACTACTCACCGTACCGCTCTCCTGATACTCCCTCTCTCTCGAACGATCAAAGGGTTAGGATGCGTGCAATGCCGGACATTTGGTACTTCATGATGTCGGCGGTTTGTTTCGTGTGTGTGTTCAGGTTTCAGATAAAGCCAGAGAGTGTCCTGCACCCCCCGCTTGGGCCCCCTACCCCTTACTCCCCCCCTACGCCTTCTCCATCTTACTTTCTGCGGCACCCCCCAGCCTGTTCCGCGGCGGTAAAAGATCAGCCCTAGATACTCATACGTACACCCCACGTTCATACGTACATAGGTCAGCCCGAAGGGACCCAGGCTCGCGATGACTCTGGTGCGCCAAAACCGCGTGGTCGCTACGGTCTTCGTGTTTCTGTGCCTAGCGGTCCCTTCCTGCGATGGCTTCCTCCTGTCGCCGTCGTTGGCCCTGGCAAGATTACGTTTAGCGCCGAAGGTAAGGTTCATTGTGGTATTCTGGTGTGGTATGTGTGATGATGTGGTTGTGCAAAAACAGCATTGGACGCCCTGCCTGATGTGAACTACTCGTTACGAGAATCACGCGCACAGCAAAAGACAGGCAGTAAAGCGTTTGTGCGAGCATGAAACTCGGCGCTGCTCATTGTCTATTTCCGCGTTACATTTTTGGTCACAAGCAGGACGGTGACTGCGCAATCGCTCCCCAGCCAGGAGGAGCAGCTCCGCAGCAGCTGTTGGAAAAGCCGGACGAAATCCCTCAGACCCTGGCAGAAGAGCCGAGGTTGAACCGACGAGCCTACTTCGAGCAGCTCATGTACAAGAGCGTCGCGACGGTGGCGATCAGCGGGGCGTCGTCCCTCGTTCTAGCTCCCACGGGGCGCAGCTACGCCTTCGAAGAGCAAGCGTCTCGATGGCAACCGGAGGTGACGCGCTGAAACGAGAAAATGATGTTTTTGTCATAAGTGAAAAGTTGCCGCTTCTCTCTGTACGTACTCGGCTGAGTTAGTTGCTGGGCTATTCGAAAGGAACGGGGGGCAAAGCTTGAAGTTGCTGTTGGAACCCGCTTGGCCGTTGTGTCGTTATTTCCAAGGCTCCTCTCATGAACGATTTGTCACTTTGGGAACGTTCCGTACGGGAACCAGCCACCACGGTAATGCACGGTAATATTTGGGTGGGAACTGGCCACCACGGAACGTTCCATACGGGAACCAGCAACCACGGTAATGCACGGTAATATTTGGGTGGGAATTGGCCACCGCGGGAATTCCCGTACGGGAACCAGCAACCACGGGAATTGGTTGGGTGGGAACTGGCCACCACGGTAATGCACGGTAACGTTGGATGGTAGCACCCCCCCCACACGGCGAAGTACAGGGTTCCTTGTCAGTGCGTGTGACACCCAAATATTGTGTCACAAGAAGAAAACAAAACCACAAAGGAGTGAACCTGTAAAGTGTGTTTTCTTCTCTTGTTCAATTGTTTGGAGATTACAGGCGAAATATCTCTGCGCTCCTTGTCAAATTACCGAAAGACGAAAGACGACGAACTATTTCCCGATCTAGTTCTAGAGCTACGCCTCGAAATACAATCACTACCGAAACGTGAAGACCGACGAAGGCACCACACTTATCTGCGAGACGAAGACTACCAGATTACCGGCGACAACGCACACACGCATGCTTAAACCACATGATACCGCCCGTACACTATATTATTCGCCAACAGCAGTTCCGCAGTTCAAAAACAATACTGGAGTAAAACAACACTTAAACACAATATTAGAGTGTCAAGACGACAGCGTCGCCAGCTGCTTCCGCCTCGACTTGTGCAACTTTCTCTTGGCACCGAGCTGCCGCTGCTTTGTTGGCCTCAACGGCGTCGTGAAGGGCCTTGACCTCTGGGATGTACAGCCTGTTGAGTCGGAGGAACATCAGTCGCTCTACCTTGCCGGGTAGCATAGAGCTGCGCAGGCTGCCAATCAGGAACGCAAGGGCTGAAAAGTTCCTCTCTGCCTGGCAGCTAGTAGACTCGATCCCGTGGAACAACCGAGCGATGAGCGCCAAATGCGGCAAGCCTGGCTCGACTTCGCCCGTTTCGGCGCATGTTCTGGGCTTGCTCCTCCGCTGCCAGAACTCAAGAAGCGAGAAGTCGTACTCCTCCTCGGCGGGGTCTTCCGCCAAGTACATCCGCAGCTCCCGCTCAACGATCGCGCCCCGCCTCGCTGTAGAAACTGCCGCCGGTGCAGCTCTACCGGCGCTAGCTGCCTTCGACTTGGCGAGACGTTGGAGTCGCCTTTCCTCCAGGTCCGAGAGGACCTTCTGCTTCTTGGGCGCAGGCTGGTTGGACTCTCCGCCGCCGCCCGCTCCACCACTCCCAGCGGATGAGGACGCCGACCCGAGATCGGCCTCCGCGAACGTCTTGGCCACGCTCTTAACGTCAGCAATCGCAGAGGCCTTCAGATCTGCGCTGCCGTTGACGAGATGCTCGTCCGAGCAATCCTTCCGTCTCGGGTCTAGCAGCGCGCAGATGCGCTCCAAGGGCATTCTTGCCGCCCCGAGCTCTTTCTTCTCCATCCTTGAGAGCACAACCTCCCGTACCTTACACGTCTCGGTCATCAGGTCGTCCACCTGGATTTTTTCCTTCAACACGCTGTCGTCGTTGTAGGGTTGGTCTGGTACGCGGATCTTGTACACGTCTCCGCTGAAGATCTCCCTGATCTCGCGCATGTTGAACATCGTCTGGCTGATGTGGGTGTCGGTGGCGCCTTGGATCTTGACGGTTACCTCCGCCACGACGTCCAGCAGGCTGCAAACCTCGTTCGTGACCGTCCACTCACGCGAGGACAACTTCCGGTTGTTGTTCTCGTTGTCCCTGAAGTACTCCACGATTGCCTTCTTCAGCTTGAGTAGCCGAACCATCATAGCGTGTTGACTGGCCCACCTGGTGGTTGTCAGTGGATAAGAGAAAGATCATGGGAATTGAAGAGAGAGGTGGTAGGGGTTAGGCGCTGGGTACAATTGTTGGTACACAATCAATACACAACACATTCCGATTATATTATGACACACAACCCGAACAATAACAGAACCTGCTTCACGTGGTAATGATGTATTTATTTATTTCTGATTTTAAGGTTTAAATACGCACGTGCAGGGTATTCAACGACGGCGCTGCTAATTGATCTGCACAACAAGAAACAAAACACGAAACGATGCAATATCGTAATATGTAATATCAAACACAGATTATGTGGGTACGGAGTATTATACGCACCTCGTGTCGTTGCGCCTGATTAGTTCGTAGATGATCTGGAACTCTTCTTGCAGTCTCTGGATGTCCTTGAGCTCGTCGTTGTTGACCGCGGAGTGGCTGAACACCCCTACTACCGCCGCCAGCCTCTTCATCAGCTTTTCCATGGCTGGGTTCTCGCCCGTTCTGATGGAACCATTTATCCCCAAGGCCCACATCGTGACGGAGTTGAGCCGGTGGGCGTTGCACTTGAGAACTTCAACATCCAAGTTTCGGCAAGCATTTACCACGTTGCCGCCCTGGTCTACAGTAAAAGCAAGGAAGACGTCCTTCGGCTGCACGTTTTCTCCCATCATGTCCGCGAAAAACTCCGTCGTCAGCTGCATGAACACAAGGCGGATCCAAACAAAGAAACACAAGGCCGATCCAAACAAAGTCAGTTGGTTTCAAAATATAAAATGTAGAATGCAAAATACAAAATACAAAAGAATAACTGTTAAAATACCAAATACCAAATACAAATCCGCATTGCAAAATTGAACATTGGGAACTCCCCTTTCAAAACACAAGAACTGGTGTACCACAACCACACACACACGAGCAACGCGAGGCATTTCAACGCGACAAGAAAAACCCAAAAACCTGGGTAACAGTCTTGGGTGGGCATATGCAACTAGTTCTATATTGCATTTGACAGCTTACCCATTAGACTAGTCTGAGTAGTCTCATGGGGAAGCCTCTCTAACAAAAGATGTACTCTCGGCTCGTAGCCACCCGGCTGGTCACTGGGATTAGAAGTCGGGGTCTCCGGGGCCGGACCCCTCGCCAGGCGCCGCCGGAAAAAGAATAAAGGTGTTTGTGAAAGTGACCAGCCGGGATTGGATCCCGTGCATGTATCCTTTGTTAACAGATCCGGTCAACAAGGGGCGTCTGAAAGCACGGCATGATGTAGAGATTTTAGCGATGACAGCACTTGCGTGCAACGTATCCATGGGCAACTGCTGTATGCAACGCCGGCGTCCCGAATCCAAAGGAAGCGGGTAGTACATATCTTGTGAAACTGCACGTATATCGTGAAAATCCTATCTGCCGCTCGACCCGGTCCTTGGCATTGTCGCAATGCTGCTGTCGCTGTGGCAGTATCAATCAGCAGCAGCAGCACCACCACCACATCGCATTTCTTTCTCGAGGGACTCGAGGGCTCAAGAGAGAGTGCTGCATGATAAGCAGGCCCGGGCCGTCGTGCGGGAGATGGGCCATTTGCGAACGCCGTGCCAACCGTACAGTAATAAAAGCAGCAAACAACGATCTCGTTTCTCCGGCCTCGATTGTACGACAGCAGTTGTAGCACAATTTGAAAATGGACGGTTGTTCTGCCGGTGTGAGCACCACCAGCTACTACCGAAGGTTCTCCTGTTTGGACAACGTCGATGGGTTTCCTTCCTCTTGAGTGCGGAAACCAACCGAGAAGATATAGAAGTAAGTTAGATCTTTGTGTACTGTAGGGGGGGTTGCAAGACCACCTACTACCTACTCTGTGTCGCGTTGTGAGCCGACGGAGTAGACTGCTGTGTTGGTTGCGGCGTGTTGAATATTACTGCAGAGATCCTGAATGCAAAGATCTTACCGAGTTGGTGCGTGGTGGCGCGTTCTGCACTGCATCCTCCGTCGATCCTTTCCCAGCAACCATCGACCCAGGCCTCACATAGAAGTCGCCGCCACTAGCACACTCTCGGACGCGAATATCGGAACTCGCTTTTACAGCGAACGTGTTTTTTTATTGTTCTTGTGTCTGCTCCTTGGCATCCAAAGATTGACGGCCATCCCCTACCCTGCCGTACGAAGGGACCGCAATACACCGTACAGGTTTTGTTACCGGCATCCAGCGTGGTGTTGCCGATCACGTATGCCTCCATCCGCGTAGAGCTTGGGCGTCGGCGTTATCCTCGAAACGACGGCGAAAACCTATTGCTGCTGAAGACACAGATGAGGTACTCCCGCCCCAATCATTTCCAAGACCGGCGCGACTGCTTCTGCTGCCAAGATGCGCAAGAGGAGTCAACTTCTTCTTTTGATCTCGATGCCTTGCTGCACCATCCGGGCACCGCCAATGCGCTCCTTTCTGGGCAATCCGAGTGGTGTTCGCTGCTGCTGCAACGTTGTTGCTGCTTACTGCGTGTTTTTTGTTCCCAGCGATCACGGTAGCGGAGGCAGGGTTTATTCCGTGAGACCACAAAGCGGCGCGCATACGGTCCGTGTCGCGTTGCAAGCGAGACACCCGAGCTTCCAATTCTCTCCTCTCGGCCTGCGGAAACGAACGGCATTTTGCACCCAGGAGAGGGCAGCAAAATCTCGATACAAGGGCAAAGTTTGAGCGCGGATACAATCTTGAGTGAGAAAGTTTCAAGGAGATCCCCAAAGCAAGGGCGCGGGGTTTGAGACGCGCGCTCAAGGGGATTGGTGTAGGCACACATGGAGCACAATCAGGGAACTCTGCCCCCTGGTGGATGGGATAAATGGAACGAATTGGTCCGCCTCTTTATTGACTCCGACACTACAAACCCTCGATTCGAAACCACACACACACAAACCCCCCCCAGCCGTTGTTGGTCGTCATAGATGCCCACCCGCTACTCAGACATGTCTCTGCACTGTCGACGAACATATGTGTACTGATGTTGTAAGATCTTGGCGACGTCCGGTCGTTCTGCGGCTCTATCTAGCCGCAAATACTGCATCATTGCTGCTGGATCATTGAAATGACCATGCTTTTCAATTTCCCGTGGCCCCAAAAGTTGCTTGTCCCAGCGTGCTCCGTGCATCCCTAGCTCAGAGGCACAGAGTACGGGTTCGCCCTCCTCTTGTATCACTTCACCTCAAAGGTGTAGCGTGTAGGTTCAGGCAGCTTCTTTCCGCGGCAGTACCGACGACAACCAGTAAGGCAGCACCAACGAGAGCTAGCTGTGCGCTTACCTCAGCCGCGTGAAGTCGCCTCTTGAGCCGCACCATGCCCTCCTCCCGCTTGATCGTATCCGCCAGAGTCTTGCGGAAGTTTACGTCCTCGACATCGCGCATTTCCCGTCCGGTCCGCACCTTTCAATACCACCAACAGTTTCACAGCAGGGGCCAGGGAAAGCCTTCGTCATGGTCTTGCTGTCATGGACACATTCCCAGCCCTGTGAACAACAGCGTTCCTTTTAGGTGAACGTACATCAACCACTTTGTCTGACTCTCCGTCACCATACCGTGGATCGAAGCGCTTCGCATTCTTTGTCCACGGCCGCGGTGACGTCCGCCTGCAGGTTGATTCGATTCGTGAGTCTCGAAACCTCGGACTGAAGGCTGCTGATTTCCTTCGCGGCTCCCTGGGGGTTGGGTTCGGCAGGAAAAAACAACGTTGAAGAACGGTGGGCGAAAGGGACGGAAAACCGCACAAGGTTATATGTGTTGCGCTTGAGCTATTGTACTGTACCACGGCACACTTCTTCGCGTATGGGTATCGCACGCGCACATTTGAGAAGAGCATGATGCATTGGTTGTTCGACTGACGCGTGCATTGAGGTCAGCTTCGTTTCGTGTACCATGGTAGTGAGACGTATAAGTGGGCACGAGACAATATTGAACGGTACGCTTCTGGAGATGAACGAGGGTACTCGACAATCACCAATCAATGCGAAGTTGAGAGTCCTAACTTCAGAACAGGACAAATCAGCAACGATAACAAAGATTAAGCCTGGTCAATCGGCCAGACTTCGTCAATAGCAACGACAGCAATCAGCGTTTTCAGAATAGAGCCTCGTCTTTGGCGCGCAAGCGCGCAGACCAACGCACCTTTACGGCCAAGAGTATGCGTCGGGCTGTGTCACCTGTGTCACGAGCATCTCCTTCATGCGCAGTTAGTTGCCTTTGAGAGTGGAGCGCCTCGGTAGTGTCCAACAGGCGCCGCTCCGCCGTCTCGAGTTCTGACTGCTTCTCTCTCAACTCGTTCTTCAGCCTTTTCTCGTTCTCGGACAACCTGTTACAAGTGTGGGACGGTAGTAGGGAGGCGACCGCGGAGATGTGACGACGAAAACATCGCGTCTTAAGTGTTCGTTCAACGGAAGCGATGGCTACTCTGTTCCATTCGCTGCAGATCTCCCAAAAGGTACACGGTATTCTCAACATTTGCCTGTCTTTGAAGGCTAGTCGCAAACTTACGTTCCGTCGACACACCACGCCTCAAGCCTTATTCGTTTGTTTGATCCACGCGTACGCGTTGCATCACGGGTCGTGTTGTCCCGGTCGAAACTTCCAACTTGAAGGGTGGCGTTGGTCGAATGGGGCTTTCCGAAGTTTCGACACACCTTCCGGACTTTCTTGGTGTTTGCTTTGTTCCAATAAATGTCATTTGCGCTCGACTTCAAAGCTCTTGGCCGCTCCAAACTAATGAGTCGATTCATCAGGACATAAAGGCTCGGATTGATATAGCATGAAGCATAAACTTGGAAGAATACGACAGGAACAGCGACAATGGTGTCAAAAACAACAACAGCAAGAGCAGTAGCAAGCAGCAGCAGCAGCAACCACGAGAACAACAGCGGCAAGAACTGCTTCACAGGATGTTCTATTGTAATACCTATCAAACTCCCGGCTGGAGGCGAGACGCTCCCCTTCTAGCTCCTTACGGACCTCGGCTGAAAACGCAAGCTCTTGCTTCAACCTGGAGCAAAGCCACTCCACAAGGTCCTGGCCCCCGAAGAACGTGCCGTCGTCGATTTTCACCTTGCGGTGGAAAGGGTGTTGCGTCGCGCAGGAGAGGTAAAGAGGGTTGTTGCAGTTTATCATCGTTCACTAAGAGGTTCCCTACCTTGATCTGGTTGTGAGGACCGCTGTTCTGTTTCGGTATGGTCCGTGGAACCAGGCTGAACTTCAACGATCTGTAGCACGGCCTTCCCTCAGTTTATGTTTCTCACGGCTCTCTCGTTTTCCACGATTTTTCGCTCCAGCGAGATTCGAACCTACAGCCTGGGTCAGAGGGCTACCAGGATTCCAATTTTCCACCAGGGCGACAGGTATTGTAAGTGTGCTCTGCGTCCGAGTTTCGAGCACCTTGAAAACATCGTTCACTCCTATCTCGGACAGGGCTTTCCTCATCCCTGCAGTGTTCTCCGTCTCAAGCGGCGAAGATGTGGAAACAGACACCCTCTCCGCCGATGTATCCCCTGTGGAAGCAGCCAGCGAATCACGGAGCGAGATCGTTGGCTCTAGACTAGACTACGTGTCTTTGTTTCATTCCTTGCTGCTGCGGTTGTACACATACACACGTATCGCCTTGTTGAACCAGGAGAAGCTGCGTTTTGTCTTTGGGTGGGGCTCACCTTAGGCAGAGATAAGCGCCCGCACACAGATTTAGTGTTCTGGAAAACCCGAAAACAAAACGAAACGTCCTTCGACGTGAAGTCTACGTGCTGTGACGATGGTTTGACATCATCCATCAAGCACCGCTCTAGATAACTCTGGATTCCTGCTGGAGCCGTACATTGACAACCTGCTGGTATGGGACTGACTTGAACAGTACCAATACTCTGGTCTGTTGCACTGAGGATACCAATTCCATCTTGTGGTCACTGCACACTTGCCACGTCATGCACGCCTACAGCATCAACGACGACGAAGTAGTCTAGTGAGACGCTGAGTTTACCATGGGTAAAGATCTTGTCTACATGTACGGTTTACATGTGAGGAGCAACGTAGAGCCACCCACCGTGATAGACCAAAAGCAAGCTTTTGTACATTTTGTCTGAACATTCGTCGCCTCCTCCTTTCTCCATGGTGCGTGTGCAAGTCGGGCGTGGGCAGTATGAGCAGTGAGCAGCAGGGCTCCAGAGCCAAAAACACACCCCGACGCGGCGAATCCGGTGTCGTTTCGGGCACCACCATTGTTGGATCGAGCTTCGTCTTCCGATACCCCCCACCGCACCCTTGCCTCTGAGAAGGGGCGCCTGGGCACAAGAACCAGGAAGGCGGAGAGGTCGACAACAGTTCATCATGAAACGGGGGCAGATGGGAGAAGCTGAAAAGCATGCCATCCGTCGCAAGATTGAAGAGAAACAAGTCTTGATTCGCGAGCAACGCAAGGCACGTACTGACTGCTGTAATCGCTCGCATGATGCGAATCATGATACGCATACATCCCTCTAGTAGGCTGGAGTTACACTCGAGCTCGAAAGGAGATGCGTCTCCCTTTCAATGAGGGGTTCCTGAGTGGTACTTGTTCCAATCGTGTTCGCCCTGCGGAACTCGATCTTCGTTGAAAGCCCCCCACGTAGGTTTGTCCCCCCGCGCTTGGAGTGAAGTACCTGCCACAAGGTCGCAGAAATGGTCCATAGTGTATCAGAACAACAGGGCCGCATAGAATGTTGACCCTTGAGCTTTCTGGAACTTGCTGAGTTGCTCTGGGTCTATATAGATGTGCAGCGGTCGCGTCTTGCTGTTCCACCGGTAATTGAATTACAGCAGTAGTCCCTTTCCTTTGCTGAGAGCACAATTTTTATTGTGTGACAAACCGCCACCTGCCGGGATTCACGGTTCGTAAGCTTCGGCCCATGATCGACTACATTGTTCTAATTGTTGTACTTCGAGCGGTCCGATCACTTTGATTTTTTTGGCGGGTAGGTGCGCGAACGGTTGAGCCGAGAGTGTGCGGACACGATATTTCACATCGCCTCGACGGAGTCTACCATCAAGAGTATGACCGCTGAACACGAGGTAAGTGTGTGTGACGGATTTCCCTCTGCAGCTTTTGATGCTGCTGCTCCTGGTGTCATTGCTACGAACCATCGCAAGGTTCTAAGTCAATCACTCAACCACAACTGGCGCATATTATCGCCCAACACTCATGGTTGGTGTACAAAAAGTCGTTGGTTTAGGCGAGGGTCAATCCGTGGGAAAACTTACCCAAAGTCCCTGTTGCGTTCCCCTGCATCTTGTCCGATTCCAGGTGGTAGCAGTTTCGCTCGTCACCCAGTCGTTTTCGGGGGGACATCCCACGCGATTGCCTGTACAGTTGCAGACTCTCTTCCCTGTACAGACGACGAATGCACCCGAACCATCTGAAGGGTCCAGTTGCAAGGTTCTAAGCCAATCACTCAACACAACAGACGCATATTACGCGCGTAACGCTCATCGTTGGTGAACAAAAGTTGTTGGTTTAGGCGAGGGTCAATCCGTGGGAGAACCTACCCAAAGTCCCTGTTGGGTTCCCCTGCATCTTGTCCGATTCCAGGTGCTCGCTACCCAGCCGTTTTCGGGGAGACATCGCACGCGATTGCCTGTGTAGTTGCGGGCTCTCTTCCATGTACAGACGACGAATGCACGCACGCTGGCATTAGTTTTATGTCGAAGACGAGGTGCACCCACCTGTTCCACACAGAAAGAACAACGTCCTCCTCTCGTGCATTTTTTTCCCTCCCCCCTTCCACACACACGCCCGAATAAAGGAACACCTGAAGAATAAGGCGGAAGACTTCATGTACGCCACGGCTCCGGAAAGGCGCGAGGTTCACCAGTACGAGGAGAAGTGCGCAGACCTGCAGCGAATCTTGATGTCCTCGGATGTAGTCGGTACGCCATCGTTGTTGCAGCCCTTGCCGCTGTGCCGCACGTTACATGCGAAAACATATCATATGTTTTCCCTACTTTGCCTTCCGTACGATGCATCCAAGGTTGCAAGCCGCCAGAAGAAATTATCCCCACTCCAGACGGTCCTCAGTGGGCTACGTGCAGCATCGAGCGATACCATCGGGGAGAACCAGGAACGCACGATCGATGTGATTATTCTTCCACACTCTGGTGTGAAACGCGTTGAAGCGTGTTCCAAACCTGTGTGTAGTTTGGATCAAAACCACTCTCACCAGCCGACTCTCAACGAGTTCCTGGTTACGTATCAAGTGAGGACCCTACGGACTTTAACGTGGAACGTACTTGTGTGAATGAGGCACGACCCCAACAAGGTTTTTTAGTATGATTTTTGTTTGCATGCGTACGTGCACCACACTACGAAGAATGTGATACGAATCACGCCCTGTCTTTGGGTGGTTCCCCGCGCTTATCAGCACCACGACTCCCCCGCAACTTATCGAAAGATGGCACCCCCCCGGGGGGCGCTTCCTCGCGTCTCAAAAGAGACATAATAAAATTGCAAGCGTCTTCTTCCTGCTGAACCGTGGTATTTCACGCTCCGAAAGTCATCATGCCCATGGAACGTTGACACAAAGGGCCGATGACATTTCACGCCGCACATCTCTACACAGCTGCGCATGCTTGCCCCGACTGTCGCCTCAGAGCGAGAGCAGAAGGTCCTCCAGGCAAGACTGGCGGCTCTTCGCATGGACGACGAGATGGAGGTGCGGACCGCCCGCGCCTAACGATTCAACAAGGATCGCCAATTCTACAGATTGATTCATACAAATTGAGGGATTTCCCCTCGCTTTTACCCCCACTTAGCCCTCGATTTTACATCGCCCCGAACGTTATCAATAGAAACTAGTTTCACGTGTATTCTTCACTGGGATGAGCTCAATCCATGCCCAAGTGGTCAATATCTTCTTCAAGGTTGAACACTGTACAAGGGTCTGTGTGAAAAGTGTAATGACGTGCCTCCGTCCCCCATCCTCTCACATCCGTGAAATGGCGTCGTAAGGCAGCAGCGACCACCTTCCTCCCCCCCCCTACAATAACGACACCACAGGAAGTGGCCAACGCCCGAGAGATGGACGCCCTCAAGCGCAACCTGTTTAATGTCAGGAACGATCTCGAGAACGTTTTCCGGACAACCCTCCATGACCTGAACGTGTCTTATCAGGAACAGGCGTTCGATGCTATGGTGGAAGAAGCTATCGTGTGAGACGTTTCGCCCTGTTTGCACTCGTTGTGATCCTCTCGTCGTCGTTGTCCTCCTCTTGACAACAAACTCCGAAGTACGTGTCACTCAAAACGACTATTAGACTCATTAAAGCCTGTTCAGATGATGGCAGATGATGCCATACAAGAGCAAGGTAGATACGACAAGCAGGGGTTTTCTATGGTGCAACAGAGAAACAAAGAACATGACGATTGTTGGAGATCACATCGATCAGGAGGACTATTGTTCCGTCTCGAAAGAGAGGCGCGGTCAAACGGTCAAACGACTGAGTGACGCATAGCAGCAATTCAACGCTAGCGCTCATCCTTCCCGATATCGACGCTTATCTACGGAAACGTAGCCGTGAGACCCGCGGGTGGTTAAGTATTCGGTTGTGCTCGCGATACGATTGTGTCCATTCCTTCGGCGACATGGGTACAAGTTGGTCAACATCTACCTTGGTTTCGAGAGGATGGGGAGGGTTAGGGAAGGCGTTGCTTGCCCCATGGAGAAAGGGGTGCGGCGCAAGACCAAGCTGCCGGTATCAGATACCCAAACGCCCTCTCCCCTCTAACAACTACGGCATGTATGACTATGAGTACACCCCCCCCTCCCCCAACCCCCCCGTTCTCAATTGGTTCGTCCGATCGTTCATCGCTCGTCGATTGCACCCGAAGGGCGAGGGGGGAGCTGCCGACCCTGCGAACGGACCTTCGCGCGAAGACGAGAAACGTGAACCGCATCACAGCCGAGCACTGTCGGAGCTTCCAGGGTGCGGGGTGTGCCAAGGTCGAGCGGGATTTAGCCGAAACCTTCGTCAAGTTGCAGGTGCATTCTACTGTACGGTGTAGAAATGACTTCGCGACAAACGGTGCAAGCAGAAAGCCCTTCGTGCATGCCTCTTGTTCTTTGTCGTTGGTTCCACGCGAGGGCCTTGTTGGGTGTCTCTCAGAGAGCTTCAGATGGGGCAAGGGAACGCTGGCCTATTCATCACCCCGAACAACAACCGTGTGTCCGTTCACTTCGCCGTGATACACGGAATTGGGTGTTTGCCAGTACGAAGCGCACATGAATGACTAACAAGCAAGTCGAGCAGGGCGCCCGACGTACGAAAAGCTTGTACATACATCGATCGCCAGTGTACCCTCTCTGTCCTGCCTCTGTGAGTATTGCCAATGTCCATTCTCTCAGTAGGTAGCATCAGCAACAACAACGACGGGTAGCAGATAGGTCTCGTGATGGACTAAGCCCGTGACGCAAGGCCAGTCCTGTGCCGTCGACTACCGTACAGCCCAACGGGCTTGTTTCAGGGGGTTGGTGACCGTGGAGAGAGCAAGGTGATTGGCTGCGACGATTCCATAGGGACAAGGGAATCGATGCAATCTATCGCCCTTGCTTTCTCTCCCAATGGAATCGTCGCAGTCAACCACCTTGCTCTATCCACGGCCATTACCCCCGCCCGTCGCCCCCGAAAACGAGCCCGCTTGGCTGTAAGGGAGTCTGGCTTTCCTCGACGGGCTTTATCCGCCAGAGAACTCGTCATTGTTGATACTGCTGTTTGCCACGAAGTATCGGTCGCCAGTGTGAGAGCTGTGGCTAGTACGTGGAGCAGACACACCGAGACTCCAAAGTGAATGAATAGAACTGGCAGTGATTGACCGGTGTTGGCAGGCCGCAGCTTTCCTCCTGGTAGTGTCGCAAGTTGCGTGTATAGATGTCGTTGCGGAAGGTACGGACCGAAGAGAACACCCCCGTTCCCGACAACGTTGATGGCGTAGTATGTTGTCACGCCCTGAAACAACAGAAGGGGCGTCAGGGTTCGCGGGACCTTGGTTTGGCGTAGGCCGTTTCGCGCGCTGTAACATTTTGATGACCCTCCTTGGTACCATGCGTTCTTCTGAGATATGGTTGCTTATTCCTACCCTGTTTGTTCGATATCAAGCTTCGATGTGCATCTCCAGCGCTACTCTGAGGCGTGGAGGGGGGAGGTAGCTGTATTGCGTGTCTAAGTTCAAGATCGTTCATTCGTTCAGGACCGGTGGGGACCTCCGTAGCACATGCAATACCCTGTTGCCCCACTCCTAGCTCAGTACCCCCTCAGGTGTCGACATATAGTTCATGTCCGAACATCTCCTTGCTAGTTTTGATTGAATGATAGGTCAGCTCTATGACAACAGCCCAGAGAGGTGACCTGAAAGCGAAGTCTGGCTTCATGGGCCTCCCTCTCCAGGATCTGGTTCCCATCATAGCTGCGGATTGGGCGTTTTGGAGAATGCGCATTTTCTACACGACTAATCCCCAACCATGAGAACACGTGAACATAAAACACAGGCGAAGCGCGGGGAAAAGCTGCGGCAATCCGTTCGAATTCAAAAGGAGGTTATCGTGAAAGAGCAGGAGGAAATGAAGGAATTAGGTGGGAGGCCGCTGCTGCTTATGTCCGTTGAGAAAGCGTTGGTGTTGTTTTTTATTCTGCTCGTAGACTGTGTGGCAATTGGCACGCGAGGGAAATTTGTTGAGCTTGTGCCGGGGAACGATGTTGCCGTGAGTATTAAGATCAACGCTGCTGCATCCGTGCTACGGTTTGACCCCCGTCCACCCCAAGGAATAGTCTCGCGACAAACTTGGAGGCGTAGGCGTCTCGCCGAGACCTCTCAAAAGTATGAAGTCTCTCCGTCGTACCGTAGTAGCTAATCCATCGTCGAGGAACTGAGGGGTCAACATCATCCACCTTAACGAGGGCCAGAAAGTCGTTGCTTGTGCACGACACTGCAGGTGTTCGTACCACTTCATCACGCTGCTTGCTGACTTTATGCACCAACCCTTCGATGGATGGATATGATGACCATCACCGGTACTATTGACTTTTTCGTTGATCGCTGGTTCACAACAAAAGTTTGGTGATTTCTGTCTGTCTACCGCACTCTGTGCAATATCCTCAAATCATTTTTTCGTCGTTGTATTTTTTTTTTTCTCGTTCAAGGGAACAGGCTGGAGGCGTTTCAGGCAGAAGCGGGCGACCTGACCAAGGCGGCGGCCGAGCTCCGGCAGGCCCGGGCCGAGTAAGTGCCACATTCTGTTCCTACGGCGTGGGTATTGTTCATTGAAAGTGCCCCGTTCTCCTCCCTACCGTGCGGACGAATTTCTTGAGAGACGTCGTGTTGGCAGACTGGGAGAAACTCAACTAGTGAGCACAGCCATGGGCTGATATTTTTTTGGTGTGAAGATTCGATGGTTGTACGGATTGCCTAGGAGAAGAGCTTCGCTGCAACTTGGCACGAGTACGAGTGGGTTGGTCCAAACGGGCCGGACCTCTCGAGGATGGCTTCTCCCCTTGTGTTTCTTCTTTCCACTGTTTCGCCCGTCCAGAGCTCGGTCAAACAGAGCTCGGTAAGACGATAGAGGCTGGGCGGATAAGCTGAATGTATCAAACCTCCTCGCTCTCGGTTGTGGGTTCGAACCTCTCCGGAGCGAACAAAACTGGCACAAATTTATTTGAAAAGTGCTCAGTCGGGTTCACCCAACAAAGAGGGAAAGGGAAACCCGAACGACCGCTTCTAGCGTGCACGTCGAAGATATGCACCGCAGGAGGCAAGGTAGACGATTCCTCCTGTCTGTGGGACCCCTGCTGGTGCGTCGAACGTACACCGAAAACATGAAGAAGGCGCCCAGAACGTTTTCCACCGAACAGACGTGGACTGGCGCCCAGAACAGTTTTGGATGGGGCGCCAAAAATAGCAAAACCTCCAGCGGGACGCACAAACGTAGGTCGAACGAACGGGCTTGCCCTTCGCTCCTTGGAACACCCGTCTGTTCACTTCGTTCTCGGCGTTGCTTTGCCAGGTCTGCCCGGACATATGAGGAGTACCTCCACGCGCGAAGGTGGGCGCACACCCTGACCAAGAAGGTATTTATCGCCGTCCATTCGCTTAACGTTCATTCGATTCTCTTTACAAATGCCGTGTACTTCCCCGTTCAACACTTGCAGCATGTCAGAGGCTCAAGATAAGTTTTCACAAGGAACTAACCTTCCATAGCGGTTGAGGTAAACCATAGCCACAACCACGACCCATCAACCTGCATAGAAGCATCACTGGGCACAATGTCGCGACGAAAGGATTTCCACGTTTCTACATCAACCAGGAACGTCACGCCAAAATCAGATATTAAATACAAGTACATCTTCTTTGTTGGTGCTCCGGACACGCACTCGTCCCGCGTCGGTTTCACCCTACATGACCGTCGAGCATTTCATTCCCGAACACGAAAGGACTCCGTGGGGGGGGGGGGGGG